>JAMKCH010059996.1:0-12264 GCA_023653785.1 Ophioderma brevispina | reverse complement strand
GCCTAGGCTACTGTCGTATTGGATAAGCCGAGGTCTTATTACAGCATTGATGTACATTTTGAAATTTTTGCAATAAACCTCTGCTTGCTCAAATCTAAATTTAAATCTTGAAGTTTCGTTTGAGACTCACGCACAGTTTTTTACCCGAAGTACCGATCCAATAACCCTCTCAAAAATCAAATATTTGGCGGTATTTAGTAGTATTTTACCACCGATCGCGTCCGATCATAACGTCTCTTATAAGGGAGCGTGCACCACTAATGACTCCTCCCATAGGATACCGCATTTTGTACGGGTTCCGTTTACACTACACAACTCCCGGCAATACTTGAGACACTCTGTGTTTGGTATCAATAAAGCGCTTTTTCTGAAGATTTTATAACTTTTGCTTTTGTTAATATTTGTTGACCATCTACTTTTCACGTTATTTTTCACATAAAACCGCATAGCTGAATTTTTAACCACCCCCCTCATCACTCATATCTAGGACTGAACACCCTTGCACATCCGCGGCCGTAACTTGGGTTTGCGATGAACCTAATTATGATGTTTTCTCATGTTTGCATGTTTACATCAATTTCTATCGTCCCTGTGATCTCCCGCGATTTGTAAGCTCCCGTATGCAAGAAATGACCCAGTAGGAATCTTGTCCTAACCTTGCACCTTGTTTTTAGCCGACTTGCGTTAATTACATAAAACGTGTATATTAAGTGGTGCGCGCCCCCTTGAACCCCAAGTGACGAAGTTTTAAAAAATTATATTCCATGTAATTTCTAATATTGTGTTAAAATAAACTGGCCAATTTGAATGCCAATTGCTCTTTAAGTTTGCTTATTACAAGTGCTTTCAAAAAAATCGCTACATTTTCTGAATCTGCCGGAATTCTTCTGTAAGCAACCGCCTCTCGTGTTTTCTTGGTGCGCTCCATTTGTGTGAAGTTATAAGAGAGGAGAATAAAATCGTCTTTATAACGCTAATATCTGAAGAGTTTACTGGTACCAAAAAATGCTGCTATTATACAAATTTAGTATCATTCATGAAAAAAGGGATCTTTTAAAAATAATTTGAACTTTATATTGCCTAAGTTTGCTTGATAGGCCTATAGACATCGATGTGCAAAAAAATACAACTCAAATGAGCTTATTTACAAATTCCCTCATGTTCCTCCAAGTAAGAGTTGTTAATTAGACGTGTTATGAAAATATACAAAAGTTTGAGTCTCTTAATAAATTAATGCTATAAGCCTATTTAGGGCCATTGAGGCAACCAAAACACACCCACAAATATTTTAATGAAGACATTTTCCGCAATCGTAATCTGCGTGGTTACCTATGCAACGCATGCTCGCAATAACAGACCATTTGCCAGCCGGAGGCGCACTGTTATCATTAATTTTTCATGGGGTTGGTTTCCCCTGACAAGAAACAAGGACCGTGTGTTCGGGCCCGGTCCCGTTCGTAGATACGACTTAAAAGGCAGAAAACTTACTCTCGACAAAGACACCCTTATTTAAGCGCGACTACAGAATCTCTGTTTTGATCCATGCCTCTAAACCAGACCAGGTTCTTGTTCGTAGAACCTCATGTTTCAAGGGCCTATGTAGAACTAAATGGAGCTGCATGCACATAACGAAAATGTCCCCATTTTAAGTTCTACTTAGACCCATTTTTTAGAAGGGTTCTATTTAGGAAAAGTTCTGATTGGCACCCTCTAATTTTAATTGGTGTGCCATATAATTTTATGGAGAAGAACTGGAACCGCATCAATATTATTTTAACACGTAAGTGCATATAGGCCCTATGGTCTTCTGTACTGCTGTGGTGCTCCCTCCCCCCACACCCACCCACCGAAATCAACTTTGTCGTCTGGAATTTTTGGATTTGTTTACCGGAGTTTTTTTATCAAAACTTAAGTATTTGATGGGGTACCCAGTAAGACACAATAACAGAAAAACATTAGAAAACGGGTTATATTAAATCACAACAGGGGCGTCGGTAAATCATACATAGCCTCAAGATCTAGCCTAGCCTAAGCCTACTGTCGTATTGATAGCCTCTGTCTTATACAAGCCTTGATGTACATTTTTGAAAATTTTGCACTAAACCTCTGCTTG
Source organism: Ophioderma brevispina (assembly GCA_023653785.1). Lineage (NCBI taxonomy): Eukaryota > Metazoa > Echinodermata > Ophiuroidea > Amphilepidida > Ophiodermatidae > Ophioderma > Ophioderma brevispina. Next base: position 10,151 of record JAMKCH010059996.1, on the reverse strand, counting down.
CTCAATCTAAATTTAAATCTTGAGTTTCATTTGAGACTCCGCACAAGTTTTTTACCCGAACTACGATCATAACCCTCTCAAAAATCAAATATTTGCATGTTATTTTAGTAGTATTTAACCACCGATCGCGTCCGAGCATAAGCGTCTCTTATAATGGAGCGCACCAGAATGACTACTCTCCCATAGGAATACACGCTTTTTTGTACGGGTTCCGGTTCGCACGATACCAACTCCCTGCAATACTTTAATGTGTTTGGTATCAAAATAAAGCGCTTTTTCTGAAGATTTTACGAATTTTGCTTGAATATGGTGTGGACCATCTACTTTTCACGGTATTTTCACATTAAAACGCAATTATAGCTGAATTTAACACCCCGCATCACTCATACCTAGGAATGACCACCCGTTCACATCCGCGGCCGTATCATGGGTTTGCATGAAACCTAATTTTGTTTCTAATGTTATATGCAAGGTTTACCATCATTTCTATCTTGTCATGTGGATTTTTCTCTATCACGCGATTGGGCTCCCGTTATGAAGAAATGAACAGTAGAATCTTGTCTACAACTTTGCACTTTTTTAGCCGAAAACTTGCGTTATTACAACAAAACGTGGATGACTTTCGTGGTGCGCCCCCCTTGGAACACCCAAAAGTGACGATAGTTTAAATAAAGTAGTATTCATGTAATTTCTAATAGTGTTTTAAGAAAACCTGGCCAAATTTGAATGCAATTGGCTCTGTAGTTTGTTTTACAAGGCTAAAAAATAGCTATCAGTTTCTGAAATTGCCGGAATTCGTCCTGGAAGCAAACCACCGCCTCCTCGGGTTTTCTTGGTGCAGCTCATGTTTGGATGAATTTATAACGAGATTGATGAATAAAATCGTCTATACACGCTAATATTGAGAGTTTTAATGGTACCAAAATATGCTGCTATTTAAAAAGTCCATTTCATGAAAGAAAGGATTATTTTTAAAAATAATTTTGACGTTTATATGCCTAAGTTTGCTGATAGGCCTATAAGAACATCGATATGAAAAAAAATAAAAAAAATACACTCAAATGAGCTATATTTACAAATTTCTACTTCATGTTCCTCCAAGTATGAGTTGTTAATTCGAGTGTTCTGAAAATACTACCAAAGTTTGAGTCTCTTAAAATTAATGATAAAGCCTATTTAGGCCCATTGAGGCAACCAAAACACCCACAAATTAACTCTTTTAATGAAGACAGTTTTCCCAATGCGTAATCTGCGTGGCTACCTATGCAACGCATACGCGCAATAACAGACATTTGCCAGCCGCAGGCGCACTGTTATCATTGAATTTTCATGGGGGTGGTTTCCCCGACAAGAAAAAAGGACCGGGTTGTTCGGGCCCGGTCCCGGTCGTAGATACGGACTTAAAAAAGGCAGAAAACTTTACTCTCGAAAAAGACACCATTATTTAAACGCGGGACAACAGAATCTCTGTTTGATCCATGCTCTACACTAGACAGCTTCTTTCGTAGAACCTACAGTTTCAAGGCATCTTGTATGAACATAAAATTGGAGATCGCATTGCACCATACCCGAAAATTGTTCCCATTTTAGTTCTAATTAGAACCATTTAGTTAGAAGGTTCTATTAGGAAAAGTTCTGAGTGGCACCTCTAATTTTAATTGTGTGCAATAATAATGTTATGGAGCAAACTGGAACCGCATTAATTTATTTTAACACGTAAGTTCATATAGGCCCTATGGTCTTGTGTAACTGCTGTGGTTGCACCCATCCCCACACCCCACCGAAAATTCAACTTTGTTCGTTGGAATATTTTGGAAATTTTTTTTTACCGGAGTTTTTTATCAAATTAAGTATTTGATGGGGTGTACACAGTAAGAACAATAACAGGAAAAAACATTAGAAAACGGGTTATATTTTTAAATCACAACAGGGGCGATCGGTAAACTCACTACATTAGCCTCAGATCGTAGCCTAGCCTAGGCTACTGTCGTATGATTTACCTAGGTTATACAAGCATTGATGTAATTTTGAAATTTTGCACTACACCTATGCTTGCCTCAACATGCTAAATTTAAATCTTGAAGTTACATTTGAGACTCACGCACTGTTTTTTACCCGAAATACGAATCATAAACCTCTTCAAAAATCAAATATTTGCAGGTATTTTAGTAGAGTATTTACCACCGAGCGCTGGCCGGATCATAAGCGTCTCTTATTATAAGGGAAGTCTAGCACCATAATGACTCTTCCCCATAGGCAGTACACGCATTTTGTACGGGTTCCTGTTACACTACACAAATCCCTGCAATACTTGTTGACAATCGTGGTTGGTTATCAAAATAAAGCGCTTTTTTGAAGATTTTAGAAATTTTGGTTTAATCTGGTGTTGACCCATTATCTTTTCAACGTTAATTTTCACACTTAAAAACGCAATAGATGAATTTACCACCCCGCATCAATCTATCTAGGAATGACCACCTGCACATCCGCGGCCGTATCTTGGGTTTGAGATGGAAAACCAATTTTTGTTTCTCAGTTATGGCAAGGTGTACATCTAATTTCTATGTCCATGTGGATATCACGCGATTTGTAGCTCCAGTTTATGAAGAAACTGACCAGTAGAATCTTGTCTAAGCATTGCACTTTTTAGCCCGACGGCGTGATACATAAAAACGTGATGAATAGTGGTGCGCCCCCTTGGAACACCAAAGTGTCGATAGTTTTAAAAAATTAGTTCTTCATGTTAATTTCTAATTGTTTTTAAGTAAACTGGACCAAATTTGAATGCAATTGCTCTTGTAGTTTGCTATACAGTGCTTAAAAAATCGCTATCAGTTCTGAAAGCGGACGGAATTCGTCCTGTAAGCAAATCGCACTCTCGGAGTTTTCTGGGCAGCTCATGTTGTGAGAATTGGATAAAGAATGATGAAGAAATCGTCTTTATACGCTATATCTGAAGAGTTTCTGAGTACCAAAAATGACCCCGTAAAATCGAGGTCTACAAGCTTACCGGCGGTTGCTGTATTCGGAAACGATCGTCGGAACAAACCTGGACAAGAGAGAATATTTGATAGCGCCTCTTAGTAATTTGCAGTATGAGCAACTATTGGCTAGTGTAATGTGACTCCAAATCGTCGTTAGTTACTATTTAGCAAAACTCTTTCACAAACCCCTGCCCTGCGGCACGAACAATCAAATGGCTGTTTCAGCTAAGGCATTATTCTCTGTAGAGGGCCGGCGTCGTAATAGGATTTGTTACCCCAGCAACCGGTCCAAACATATCAACAGGGCAAAGGAACATGTGTTTTGCAATGGATTTTTTAGATTCCTGGTGATTTGTTGGACCGATTGATGGGGCAACGAATCCATTACATTGGGGTAAACGACAGCGAAATATATCTGTTCCTGAATCGGAGCCCAATTGGCAGCACAACGTTTCAAAGGGGACCCTATACACGTTGCAGACTTTTGTTATTAAATACCACATGATCACATTTACAGGCTTAAGGTAATGCGATAATCACCCCTCTCCGCAGGAGAGGGCCTAAGCCTATCAAAACGTATGAGATTTCTTGGCCCGAACGAAATCATGATCCAAATCAAATCAAATTTATTTCATCTCAACATCAAAAAAATACAATCAAATACACATCTAATATACTTGATAAACCCATAATGGTGAATGAGATGAGGGCACTGCTAAACTCCTAACGTGGGGTTGCAGTGCCCCTAGAAACTATAGCTTGGACAATAAGGGACTACAGGAACTAGGGGCAACTTTGCGGAGCCCTAAACACAATAGATAATATCTATCGCTTCTTTATCAACCCTGGCTTGTGATTAGCTTCCAGTCGGCAACCGCGCCGTGCTTGTAACACGGATGTCTCCGGTTGTCGAGTTCCGGCCAAGCGCACGTGGTTTTTTTTTACCAGTAAGGCGCTGGTCATACCAGGGAAAGATTAATAAATAGGAACATACAACATGCTATATTTCACACGAAATTGAACGGATCTTTTCAACTAGTCTTAAAATAAATACATTCATGAATGTTTTACCCACAAAACCTGGAATTGGCTACTGACAAGTAAATGGACTTTGGCTTGCTTTTCTTTCGATAAAAAGTTCAATGTTTTCTAACTTTCGGCAAAAATTGCAAACATGCAGCTTTGCGTCAGCCAGAATAATAAACCCAGAGGTCCTGCCAAAATATATTTTGCCTGGAAATGGTTTGTCTTATTTGAGTGGTCAAGCGTGATGCGGTTGAACACGACACCTGAATGGTGCAGTCAGCGGCACCTTAAAACTTTCCAAACAATTTTCTGGTCAATTGAGAGTACGGGGTTACATAGGATTACTAATTGAAGCACCTTCTTTATAAAAATCAGTAGAGTCAATCAATCTAAAATAATTTGCCCCATTCAGTGTTTCTTTGATCAGGTCCCGGGCAACTTGAGTCATTGTGAATTTTTCCCCCTTTCACTTGATTGCTCGGTTCGAACCCTGCTATACTCGGATCAAAGACTTACTTTGGATTAGGATTACGAATGGGTGTGGTTTTCTTTGTCGGAATTTCTGCACAAAGAAAAGTTGTTGTGGGGTTCGTCCACAGTCGCGAAAAACGTACTCACATGATAGTTTCAAAACGGATAGCAAATCAACCGTGTGCCATATGATGTTAAATCAATCATCGAACGACAATTACCATGGAAAATAGGTCATAGAACGTAAAAATTCCGATGTTATAATCCGTTAAGCTTAATTAGCAGTCATTCATGACCTGCTTTAATCCCGTGACGCGGTGACGCTGTGCCGTCGCTTTGTTTTTTCATGATGTTTTTTCGAGTAAGTGCACTAGTTTTCTATCCTTTACACCGTGTTACTTTAGCTCTGTGATGGCAATTTCCATGTCATGGCATTTATCATATTCCAAAACGAAAGACAGGAAAAAAGTCCCAAATTCCCCTTATATAATCACAAAGACATATAGATAACAATAAACATCCATCCAATTTCCTTTTGTCAGACTATTTTTTGAATTGTTATTGTTTCATTAAGTAAGAGTTTTTTTTAATTTCCTAAAGTGTTAAGGAAGTCTTTTTGTCTCAACAATAAAATGACAATCTTTTCCTTTTCCCATATTTAAAAAGAGGATAAAAAGTACAAAACACGAAGACCTACCAAACAAACTCACAAAAAGCATCATAGAAATAAGAAGAAAGAGTACAATCAACCAATTTTGTTTTGGAAAAAAAATCCTACTAAGCTTAGTGTTTATTCGTTGTTCCTAAACACCGTGCATGAAGTTGCCTTGTGGACGTTTACTTTTACTTTCTACTCCACCAGAAGTGGGTCGACATTGATTTGGTTAAATCTTATTGATTGCTCAATCAGGATTCTATTATCCTGGTGATACAATGGTGAATGGGATGTTAACCTCTACGGAATATAACTCACCAGTAAATTCCATGTAACCAATTCATCCTCACAACAAAACACGTAAACACAAACCTGAAACTTCAATTACAATCGTTGTAATGTGAGAGCAACAAAGTCCAGTATGTCCCGGTCATCCCGCGGTACACCGCACAAGAAAGGGGCAAGCTATACAGCTAAGTCACATACCATTTGAATCAAAATGTTTCGCATAACACAGGTGGCCTATATGACTTTGGTATTTCTCTCATGGGGTAAGAAAGATTTTACGTAAATCATTAAGGACACGGTAATTGCATGGGATCTCTTGCGATATAACAACGTTTCACACGAAGAGCGTGGCCCAAAACCCACCTTATCAGTTTAGAGGGCGGCTAATCAATGTTTTGCTCTCCTTGTCCGGTTTTCGACATTGTTCGAATAAAGGCATGCCGGTGCTTGTCACAGCTATTTTACGGTAATTTTTGCCCAAAAAACGCACGAGGATTCATCGCACATCGCCTGGAATCATGGGAGACGAGGGCTATTTGATTTGGGGCTTTGCCATGTTTTGGTATAAAATTCGTGGGGGACTGTAGTTGAACAGATCTTATGTGAATGTGTTGCACATCCGGATAAAAATGTGGAATTTTTGGGTTAACACAAGTAGCTTAGCTAAAAACAAATTCCACTCTCAAGTAACCCATTTAACAAACACCTTCCAAAAACACATTCACCTCAATGTTTTCCTGTTCCTGAATCCAGGTACTGTTGATGAAATGCAAATTCGCTTCGCCACCCTTGTAAAACCTGTAAAAGTGCGGTACCGACAAGAATTTGATCCTGGATTGCAACAAAATCATCATATGATAACATCATTTCGCCTCTGTGCACATATTTAACCAATAACTTCTCACCGGAACCTTCTCCCAGAATCACCTCAACTCACCAAAGTCATTCCTATTACAAAAACAAAGCTGCACATAACCTTGCCAACTACAGGCCCATTTCCTGTTCCTTACCATCTTTATCAAAACTACTTGAACAAAGTTCATGTACACACGTCAGTCTACATTCTTCAACAAGCACAACAATTCTTGTCGATGAACTATACGGTTTTAGTTCTAAGAAGGCCAGGCCAAACGCTCGACTTACATTGCACTCCCTTTGAACTCAACCAACAACTCCACCTTGCCTAAAAATAACACTCCACACCCGGGGGGTATTCCCCTGGATCTCTTCCAAGGCTTTCGACACCCCATTGACCACAACATTCTTCTTCACAGGCTTTATCATTACGGTGTCCGTGAGTAGCCTTGGAGTGGTTCAGGATTTACCTAACTAACCGCTCACAATCAGTCCTACGTACACTCCACCTCATCATCCATTGCAAACCTATGCACAGTTGGCGTCCTGCATGGCTCAATCCTTGGACCCCCACTTTTCATCATTTACATGAATGAATCACTAAATCTCTAACACACTAAACTAATCTTATTTGCAGATGACCAACATTTTTCCTTTCAAGACCCTAACATTAATGCACTATTTAACAACATAACACGAACTTCGCAAAAATCACTGACTGTTTCGGGCTACAACTTTCTCTCAAGTTTAAAAACAACTACATGCTTTCCTCTACACACAACACTAATCACACCAAACATTAACAATATATAACCAGAGAATCTCCCAGTTACACTCAACAAATTTCTTGGGCATGCACATCGACGACAACTAACATGTAATGAACCCATCAACTCTGTCACCACCAAATCTCTCACGCAATTGGTACAATCTACAGAGTTAAAACACCACCTTCCAGACTACACCTTAAAATCACCATACAACACATTAGTTCTCCATACCTTAGCTACTGAACATCATATGGGCCTCCAACGATCATTCACGACTCAACCAACTAAATATCACACAGAATGGGCATGTCTCACTATCACAAACTCACCCCCAGAACTCACACTTTGCCATTATTTCACTCACTTAAAACACTTAAATTAGAGTACCTCAACCAACTTCAAAAAGCGCTCTTCTGTTTGACTACCACAACACTCATTTACCTCCGAACGTCAGCAATTACTTTACCAAAACTACAAACCCACAGCTATACCACCAGACAAGCCGACAAACTTCATCTTCCCTCCCAAAATCTTCCTCTAAAAGCACTTTATTCAGTAGCATCACGGCGCAATACTTTGGAATGATCTTCCAGAACCATACACAAAATTACAAACAAAAATACTTTTAAAGCTCATCTGAAAAAAACATTTCATCAACAGTACAATTCTTTTAAATTTTCTCCCCAGTCCTTATTTTCTCTCACATTTTTCTTCATCCTATTTCATCTCTCCTCCTTCCCCTTTCCTCACCTTTACCTCTCATCTCTGCTTCCTCATTATGCAATATTATTACATACCGCGCAATACATTTGATAAGTCTCTCCTTCCACATTCGCGTATCCCGTTTTCCTGTTACGTGTTTGTTTAGCTCAGATATTGTTTGTTTTTGTGTGTTTGTTTGTGGTGTTTTTTTTTGTTAGTTTATTACCTATGTAAAATTTTCTACTATCACCTCTTACTTGTCTAATTATTGTAATATTGAGTATTTTTACCTGTATGTATCACAGGCCATCAATAACCATAACCCTATCGGGTTGTCCATTACTGGTCCTAGCATATCATATCATATACCTCACCAGTTTATCTTAGTACAGTCTACAATTGCACTTTATTATATTATATATTGATACTGTATTATTACATTTCTGTCACGTTGATATGTTATGCGAATACATTGGGGATTTGATTTGATTTGATTTGAAGTACTTTATACATTGAATCCAAAAATGATGGAAGCACTTGCCACACCCCTTTCAGGGCCCCCAGCTTGGATTTCAAGGTTACACAGGGGTCAACATTTTTAAAATGTACTGATTGTGTTGAAAAAGCACACCATTATGCTCTCTGGTTACAATGTTGTCCAAAAATGTATAGTTTATAATACTACCTGTGACTTATGTTTAGGAATTATTGGTGGTAAAAACTGTTAAAAAATGGTAAAAAAGTCAACTGTTTTGGTTTGGTACATGGGTCAAAAATTAAAAGTTGCTCCAATTTTTGTAAAATGTGGTTTCAAATTGTGTTTACAATAGAATGAAATATAGGAATAGTTTTTGACTATCTTACGTTTCTGGTTAGTAACCAAAATGGCGAATAAGTCAACATCATGGGCAGCTATTGGATTCATTGACCTGTGACCTATTTTGTTGGATCACGTGAAAACTAAGCATACCAGATAAGACAAACTATTCAATATTTCACTCGTTTAAGCTAGGTAAGCATTTGCACCACATATTAACGGATTCAAAGTACTTTGAACTTTTGACCCATGTAACACACCAAAATTTACTTTTCACCATTTTTACAGTTTTTTCCCCTAACTCCGACTATAAGCCATAATTAGTGTAAACTATACCTTTTTGGAATCCTTGTGACCAGACAAACACCATGGTGTGCTTTTTAAAAACACATTCAGAACAATTTTAATTTTTGACCCCTGTATACCTCCTTGAAACCCAAGCTGGGTCCACTAAGGGTATGGCAAGTGCTCCTCAATTTTTATGGATTATCACTGCTAAAGTACTTGTTGTGCAAAAATTCACAATTTTAAATCCGGAGCTGCACACCCTTACACTACAGTCCCCGGCTAAATATAAGTTTTTGTACAATTACCCTTACTTCAGGCCTCTAGTACAGCAATTGAAGACATATAGAACTATATCAGCAGATTAATTTCAACGTTTCAATCTCAGCCAAAGTAAAACTCACAGATTAGTTTCAGTTAAACACATTCAAATGATGCACTGGTTTAAAAATCACTTGCTTTGGGTCTCAATCCGTTGACAACATAAGAAACAATTATCCTGCGTCTTGTATTGGTTTAAATTCATACCTTTTTCATTTAATCCCATCGTTTCACCCAGACATTGATTTTAAAAATTGATGAGCCGCTAGTGTTCGGTTTCTGTCCAATCGGTAGGCGCCGATTACGCCGGTGCGTAAATGTTTGTTCACGCTTAGCAGTTTCTCTTGCGAGATTATTAAATCTACAACTTTCCCAACTGCACAAGCGCTTTAACATCACTAATTCTATATCACATACTCAATGTAATAATACTTTTCTCTTTCACACCACAATAACGCTAAGGTTTCAATGGGTAGCCCCGTTTGGACAGATTCGTCACACAGAGGATAAATTTTTAACTACAAGCCATGAATCCTAGTGGTAATTGAAGCTTTTGAGGAGTTATCCAATATGGCAATTTGAGTTCATTTTCGAGGAAGCCCCTGGTAGAGTGGTTAATCCCCATTGGGTATACATCTGTGTACGGTCCTCTGGAGACTAATAAATACACGAATTTCTTTCTAGCTTCGAGACGCGGTTTGCTGTCCGTTTGGAGATTTGAAAATGTTGAAGTCCTAAGATTATTTTCCATCTGAAGATGGGATTGGCGTGGTGTATGGTGTCAAAGTGCTTCTTCGTCTTCAAGCAACGAGAGTTGATTTCAATGGCCCGTTGCAGCTCCATTACTCCCGAGAACCTGGGAAATACGACATTCTTAATTATAAGATTAACTGGTAAGAATGAAAGTCTATTTTGATTTCAAAAGGTTGTTAATTTTAATGCTTTCTTCTTGAGCCTTCATCAGTTTTTAAAAATTG
>JAMKCH010059992.1:0-47668 GCA_023653785.1 Ophioderma brevispina | reverse complement strand
ATTGATAAACATGAATTATTACAAGCAAACAGTTTGGCTTTAGACCAAATACTTAAAACAGAAATGGCTGTAATTAACTTACGTGATTGGTTTACAATGGGCGTTGAAAATAACGAAACTACTCTGGGAATTTATTTTGACACTTATCCAAGGCCTTTGCTACAATCAACCACGACATTCTACTCAATAAATTTAAAAACATTATGTTTCAGAGGCATTACATTAAAGTGGTTTGAAAGCTACCTGAGTAATAGGTCTCAGTATGTTCAATACAAGTATGAAATCTGATATTAACAAGTTTGCTGGTGTGTTCCACAGGTTCTATCTGGTCCGTTATTATGTCTCTTGTATATTAACGTATCATTAAGTCGCGTCAATTTAATGTTTATTGTATGCAGATGATAAAAAATCTTGTACTCTCACCAAAGACTTGGCTAGTAAAATACAAATGGTGAATAAGGAACTTCAAAAAGTAGTAAACTGGTTTAAAGAAAACAAGCTATCAATTAATGTTGAAAAAACTAACTATATGATCATTGGAACACCCCAAAAAACCTGTAAAATTTAAAAGCACTTCAAGTGGTATATTGGATGGACAAAGGTCTCTCCAGGTACATAAGCGTGAGTTCTTAGGAATCATTATTGCTGAGATTTGTCATTTAAGTATCACATTTGACGGGGCGCGGTATCTAATAATATTTTCAGTATGTTGGTCTTCTTAGTAAGCTAAAATATTTTGTCCCTAAAATATTTTACTTAGTATTTGTTCAATATTCTACCTTAGATATCGTTATGGGTTCTTGCATGGGGAAGTACTATCAAGTATATCTGGATAGATTACTAAAATTGCAAAAACGAGCTGTAAGAAAGATTTCAAATTCTCATTTTGAGCCCATACTAGTCCATTGTGTAGTTAATCTGAAGACCCTTACTGTTTATGATCTCTACAAATTCATCTTGCAATATATTATGTTCAAATTTAATATGAAGAACCTACCATCTGTATTTAATGACTACTTCCTTTTCTTTCTCCCACTTCCATGAAAAAAAACAATCTATTCTATGAGAAATGCTGACAATTAAAATAGTCAAAAACAAAACCGAATTTACATCAAAGCGGTTAGATCGCAGGGTCCTAAGGTATGGAATAAGTTAAATATTGTTTTGAAACACAACAAAAACTCAATCCTTCAAATCTAAGTTTAAAAGACCGTATCATAAGTTTGTATGAGTATATTTTCATTGTTTCGCACATGTGCTATAGATAATTTGGTATCATGATTATTATTTTGTTGTATCTTGTAATTCCTTTGGTAATTAGGGTCACTCACTTCTGGCCGTTCTGGCCTTTCGAGTGACACCTTCAATGCCTCCAACTGTAGTGTAATGTTCACAATGATTATGTATTTATGATAATTTGATTATGGCATGGTAAATAAAATAATGCTCAAATAATGTCACAGGGTCAGATGAAGGCATGCAGTCCGTCCCACACCAAGTTACATCCCATAACCTTTGGGTCTCATGTTATCGCATTCACATAGATTGTGTTTTTGGAGTGTTTTGCAGCCGACGCCGACACAGACGCGCGAGCTTGAATGATAGCATATCCTCCTCTGCTTTTCAAGCCAGGGGGATAAACGAGGAATTGGCGGATGCTGTTTTGACCTAATGAGGTCAAAGTTCCATAAACATATTAGAACTGACGCATTAGCTTACTACTGTGCTAAATGCGTCACAATCGTCATAGCAACAACGAACATAATATAATAACCCATGCTATTTTGGATGCCATGCCATATTCAAAATGTGACAAAAAATATCTAGCTGATCTTTGTGATGGTAAACTTTATAAACCAAAGTACCCTGTCAAAGTGTTCTCGGATGTCTGAAGGTCATTTTCATAACCAAGGGTCGATTGGCAAAATCAACGAAAAAGTGCATTTTCTGTGTGAAGTTTATGTGTAATGGCTTGGTGGTAAATTTACCATGTTTACCTGTCTCGTCGAATCACGATGGCCGTCGGTACTATCGTCTTTTATTTAGCTCTATGGTTCGACTGGGTCATCAAGCTCCCTCCCAAGTTGACCTCAAATAACACATAGGTCATTACCCAGCTGAAGACCATCATGGTCGCATTGTAATTTTTTTTCTATCTTTAAAAAAAATATCAGTTTTCTGGTTGTTACACTAATTTTATCTCAGTTTTAAATAGTAAGCAGAGAGTGAATGCAGATGAATATTATTTTATGAATTGCTCACTTATGCAGCAGTCTTGTCTTTAGCAGACAGGTGACTATGTTTGCTGTGAAATAAAAGTTAAAATCTTGCGAATCTTTTATTTGAATTGGTAACAGTTATATGCAATTTCACAGCGAATATACTTTTTTAATTAATTGCAATATCTCTTTCCTCCAGGAGAAAACTCGCTGGACAAAAAACATTTTACGGCACTTAAGAGACTACGAAAAACCATGTTTTTGCATATTTGACCTGCTTACCAATGTATTAGATCACACTCAAAGTGAATAAGCTACATTAGATCGTTTGTTAAGTAATACGAGTCCAAAGATGATTGATTTAGAATTTTCTGTCGGCAGACTGTTGCGCACAACAGAAAATCAATGCATGCTTTCTATGGGGATTATTATGAGAGCAGGCAATTCAAAAACATAGTTTTTGCTTTTTTTACTTGTTTGTAAAATAAATCTTTGAAATGTTCTTGGGAGGTGTTCTACAACGGATCAAGGACAAATTGAGAAAAAATTTGATCTATCAACAAATCTTATTGTCCTTTTAAATTACATTTTCTTGCATATTTTCTTTCACCTTGGGACATGGAAAAACTTATAGGTATACAAACATTATAAGGTTGCTTTAAAGTGTACATGTCGTCTTATACAAATCACTTCATTTGTCTTTTAAACCGGTTATGGTTGGATTAAACTATTAAAGGGCTCTTATTATACTTTCGAAATTATAATTTAAATGCCCATTCATAGGATGATGATCAATATACTCAACAACCAACTAATAGCATGAGAGAGCTAAGTAATGTGTGAATTGGGGTACTTCACCGTCAACGCACTTCATTTGTCTTTTAAACAGGTACATGTACATGTGTTGAATTATAAACTGTTTTTAAAGACATTTTATTTAACAATTTGTTAATTTCTCCAAAACAAAAATAACCATGGAATTTCAAATAAGAGCAATACTAATCTAGACACCAAAATGTTCCTCGCAATTGGTTGGGGCAGTGTCAGGGGCAATCAAACATTTTTATCATTGGTGTAACTCAATGATTAATGTCAATTCAAGCCATAATCACAGTTAAAATCATCAATCACAGTGCATCATAGGAATCCTCTATGCCAATGAGAGATTAATAGGTTGTCTTTTTTAATTCAACTAAATTTACAAAATTTTCAAAAAATTTCTTTTAAGGACAATGCAAAACTCTCTACAAAAGGCTTATTTAATTTAGGCTGTATGGTGTCCATTTGCAAGCTCTTTGATTGTTGCCGATGATGTATTGAGAAACATAACAATATTAACCTATTGCTGTGTTGCAGGCAACTCAGTACCGTCACTTGAAGGTCAAATGTTTCATTTTTTTACAAAAAGTCAAAACCATTCATGATCATATTTTGAATCAGCATGAAAAGCATTCAACTGAGTTAAAACAGCCCAAAATCTTAGGCAGTGGTTTTTAAGATGGCTTCCCAATTGCTGGTCATTTGGGAAGCCATCTCAAAAGCCAGATGTAATATGATGTAGCAATCCAAAATGTTAAAGGGTTAAGCTTGTAAAAGAACCAGGTTAATTGCAGAAGAGCTCAAAGGACACCGGGTAAGAAACATAGTTTCTCCCATCCAGAAAGAGATGTATATATTATAATGGCACAGCATATTAAAAATAAGTCTAAGATATAGATATATATTGGCCTGAAGACGGTTTAACATACAATGGTAGATCGGTAAGTGGCACAAAATGGACATAACCAGATTCACAACCTGGGGAGCTGGAAAAGTCTTCTACAAAAGACAACAAGTTCACAATGGCTTTCAGTATTGATTCAGGCATTGTTGTGGCTGGACACACGAAGGTGTGAAAATAAACTCAAAAATATAACCTTGGCATTCTTTGGCATCCCTCAAGTGACTGCCAGATAATATAATGAGTCTCCACTTTTAACCACGATATGAGTTACCCCTCCCTCTGAACATTGCAAAGTTTACGGAGTTTATGCAGCCCCTTGTTAAGGCCCCAGTTCAACCTCTCTCCAGCAATTACTTTGACCCAAGTGAGTGCATAAGTCTTAAGGTCTCATTGGGGGAACTTTGTGCCCTTCTAGAAGCTAAAATTTTAGCTGAATTTTGGGGAAACAAAATCAGTTCCAACCCCCAGATTTGGAAACTGGAGCCGCGCAAATTCCCTTATCTGAAAAAATTGCGCTCCCCTCCACTATTCCCATGTTATTTTTCTATAAAACATATGAAAAAATTTAAAAATTAGAACAAAAAGAACAAGTACAACAAGAACAACAAAACAACAGGACACACCAACAACATAAAATTCTAATTGACAATTTAGACAAAATTATTCAGATAATTCCATTTGTACATTTTAGCATTATGTCAAATGTGGAGGAAAAAACATATCAGAGTGACACAGCTGACCACGGGATATTTATTCCACCAATACACCTTGTACATTTTCACAAGTGCTTTGTCTTACATACTCTCTGCAAAAATAACAATTGTCAGAATTATGTCCATCTACTTAAAATTGTTCAAAAAAATAAATCAATTGGGACTTATTTCCCCGGTTAATTGTCAGAAGAATGCAAAAATGTGATTTTAAAAAGAAATTTGCATATAAATTTGCAGCGGGGGCGTGTTCTATTCTAAAAGAGTAAAAAAAATATAGACACTGAGACAGCCTTGGTTTTTTGCCTTTTGTGTGTTTTTTCCAAAACATTTTAAAGGATGGATATGAAGGTTTATTATCTTCATTGTTTTACTGCCATCCTGAAACATGCATCCTGAAATAATTGCCAATAATTTTCTTAAATTTGTTTATTGGATGAGAGTTATAAATTAAATATTCACAGAGTATAAGACAAATAAAGCAACTCGCCAACCTGAATTTATTAAGCGCCATGTACTCAAGTCTTGTCTATTCCTTGCAATATTTAATGCCTTTTTTCACCAATCCGTATGCCTGAGCATATTCCAAGTAAATCGAAGGTACAACACCGTACAGGAACTAGAACAACATTAATAATGCCCTTTGTTTCCTGCATACAACCACAGTCACATGTGAAACAGGGTGACAAGGACATGTTGGTAACACAAATCTCATCCTTATAGCATCTGGTGGAATTTGAAGGTTTAAAGAGGCCCCACCCAATTACAAATTAACATATATTTCTTTTTGTAGGCCATGGATTATCAACATACTTTAATTCAAAATTTCATGTGAATCTGACATACCATTTTAATAGTGAGCAGTAATTGAGTGTATAATTATTTTCCAGTTACCCTAAACAAACCATATTCCCGGTCCCTCAACTCACCATAAAAGTGGTAACCATGGGAGTTCATTTTTTCAAAACCCCCCTTTTCAATGATTTTTCATTGATTCCCCCCTTTTTTTGCAAATCGATGACAAAATTAGGGGTAAAAATACCCTCTATTTCAAGGTTTTCAATGACAAGATTTTCAGACACCTCTTTTCAATGACTCTTATAATTTAACATATTAAGAACAAAACATACAAGTATCAACATTACTTGGTCTGGTTTATCCCAGAGATACTGGGTCTTTAATTGGAATTACAATACCTGTATACTGATTTTAAATGAAAATACAACAAAGATAACATTCCCTTGAAGCGTTTATGTACAAAAAAAAGAATGATCGTACCACGACCAATTATGTGAAAACCTTTTTCAAATTTTCGCAGAGACAGATGCTCAGAATACCCCCTTTTTCATGATTTTGCGGTCCGCGATGACATTAAAGAATATAAACCTTTTCGCCAAATTTAGAACTCTCATGGTTACCACTTTTTATTTTGAGTTGAGGGACCGAGACCATATTTAGCTTGTATCATCATTTTGCAGATGGGATAAGAAATACAGGTTTCTAATGATACCAAAATCACAGGTTCGATTGTGTGAAAGGTGGGGTCATGGCTGAAGAACGGTGGTGCCCCTTTAAGTGGTCACAGCTTATATATCAGGGCATTTTCAATCTCGGTCATATTTTTTGGAAAATTGCCTTGTTAAAGGCATTGTTCTGATTATGTCCCTGTGTATCTACTTTGATATGAGAAAGGGCACTTGGCACCATACGCCCCCTCAAGTCAGTGGGGAAACAAACTTGCAGTTTTGATGGTTAGAAGCAATAAAATCCTATTGCAGAGCACTATCAAATACTGTGCTAATATTGATTGTTAACCATTAAAACAGCGTTTGTTTTTGTTTATATCTTGGGAATTGAAATGGATCTGAAGGGTTTCAATTTCAGACGACAAAGGAAAAATACAACCTTTCAGCTGATATCCAAAATTAATAATACTTCCGGGTTGAATCAGGCGGCCCAAACAGGATCAGAAACAGACCGTTAAATGACAAACCCCACAACCCTATCTCAAGGTTGAGTCAATGGAAGCAGTACGCTCTTTCAATACGGGATTTTGGGTTTCTACCGGAAATCATTTTGTCCCGAAATTCTTATGCATTGTGGGATAGGAATGCACAACGATTAGGAGTAGATAACAATAAATAGCGCATATTATTGATGGTGTGTTTTGGTCATCACGGTCATCACTCCATGCCAGCGCTCGCGGTTTAGTGCACCTCCTTTAAACTACACGCACATTTGTGGCCGCAAAAAATTACAAGGCAATCAAAGAGTATTCGTTACTGGTAAAATTTATGTACAGCAAAGCGGGTTTTTGCACAGTTATGACAGAAAATACCGAATGCACAAAACACCATAGACATATATATGCGATATTTATGATATCACTCCTTACTTCTTTTCGTTGGTGCATTCCTATCCCACAATGCATAAGAATTCGGAACAAAATGATTTCGGGTAGAAACCCAAACTCAGTTGTTTTTTGTTGTATTGTCCTACAGGGTGTATACCAGCATTGATTGTCGGAGTGCGGAGGGAGAGGGTTTGAAGAAATAGGGAATTCAAACGAACAAAACAAATATGTTTCTTTAAAAGGTCCCAGGAAAATGAGATGATAAACCTATTCAATTCTTACGGGGCATTCCATTCCATAAAAGGCCAGGGCACAAAAAAAATACCTACCAGTGACATCATTAGTGAACTATTGAATTTCAGTCAGTGCCATGACTAGATTCACACCAGTTACCTGGATTTTCTATACTCTCTGAAAAAGCAATAGGTTCACTAATGATTGCCAGCACAACTCAAATATTGAATGCTTTCTTGCCCTCCTGGTAGAACTTGACAACAACAACATCAATTCTATTTGGCATTTCCTGGGTCTTTAACAAATCTTATTTTTTTTCTCACATGGCATAATTGAGGCCAAGTGTTACTTATTATGACCAAATTGTGTTATTTTTTAAGGAATGGCATTCAAGGTTCAAATCCAGTAAGGCAACTTGTTGGGATTTATTTAGGTACTCAATTTTGGATTTAAAGTGGAAAGCAGCAATCTTGTTACTTAGCCTGGATGTACTACATTAACCTCGCAAATGGTGGCCTTGAAATTGTGTATTAAAGACAAAAATAGCACATTTTTTCTGATATGGATATAATGGGAAAAAATGCTTTCCCTATGTAAATATTCAGATCCTGAACATGAATTGCCCACAAGACTTGGACAGTTTGACTGTTTGACATATACATTATTAATCTTCATTTACTTTGTACCGGTGGAAAATCCCTGCAAGACCAAACTCTTCGAAGACTGAATTATCTCATTGACATTCTATTCGTAAGGATTTAGATTAAATCGCACTTCTGTATTGACAGTTCAACCTTGTTCATCTTCACCACATCTTGTCTGATGTACTACAGTGGCGTGGGCACCAGCTGGAACCTGCAGTTCAACAATGTTGTGCTGCATGTCAATAAAAAAAAAGGGGGGACATTCTTGATTTAGGCCCTTTAAGTATTACTTGGAGGGGAGGAAATGTTTTCCTTCATTCTTTCATTTTCTTTTTCACATTCAAGTATCCTTTTTTCTGTTTCCCAACTATATCACATTATTAAAAACGGGGTTAGTTTTGTGAGTGAGAGCCACTGTTTTGAGGACGGCGGATAAAATACAAGTATCAGCATTATGTCCTAACATTACAATTCAACTAACCAATAGCCTTATATATCTTGTTATTTGAAACCCATTTTATGTCTTTTTTCTCTATTTTCTCTCTCTTCATTGCCATTAAAGGCATCTGCAATGATGCCTGCGACACCACAGCAAAGCAAGCTGGTCTCCCTATCACACCATAGCTAGCCTTTAACCTAGTGACTGATAACAACAATTACACATTTCTTTAAAAAGAGTGAAAAATTGATATCCTAAATCCTTTAACACAATGCATGGCAACGTTCAGCAGAGGCTATGGCAGAACCATAAGATATAAAGGTCCATGGCCCGATCGCTAATAGCATCGTCCCCAGAAAGCCCAGATTTTACCGGAAAGTGGTCAACTTTTGGTATCAGAAGAAAGCTATATTTTTCTCATTTACCATGGAATCTTAGGGCCAAAGGGTGTTTGGTTTGGAGGAATGAGAGAAAATATAACCCCAATTTGGTAGACCATATTAATTTTACACAGTACTCTATGGGGCTTACGGAAATTCACGTTTTCTGTCTCACATGGAAAACGCATTGAATATTCGGGCGCGAACTTTTCAGGTGGGGTTTTTGGGTTGAAGGCAATCTATTCAAGATGAAAAAACTCATATCCTTAAATCGGGCCATCCCCCTTTTAAGAGCCAAGTGCAGTAGTTTAAAAAATCGAAGATATGGCGGCAAACTTCAAAAAAGGATTCTTTCATATTTTGGGTATGGATAGCCCTTTGGTCCAAACTAACATATATGATGATAATTTCACTCTCAGTCTTGTTGATGGCAAAGGCACAAAATAAGATTTTACCCTATTTTCGAGGGATTTTCATTACTGAAATTGGGACTAAGTTGATCGATCACTATTTTAAGAAAAAAATTGAATCATTCAAGATTACAGTAAAGTTAACCATAATTATCTTTATAAAAGGAACCAGATTAAGTACAGGTCTTTTCATTTGGAAAATCTACCATTATTGAAAAAGGGTGTTTGGGAGCAAAAAAAAAACACATTCTAAAAAATGGTTTTTAAAAGATCCAGTAACCCGAAAGTAACTATTTTCAAAGTTGTGATCTTCAGGGTAGGTAAACGAGATGTTGTTCAGAACCTATAATAAAGACAAAAAAAGTTTTGGTATTTTTGATACTGAGAGAGCGGGGGGGTGCGGAAAGTTTGGCGTTCTGTGTATTAATTTAGAACTTTTGATAGGGCTAAAACAACAATATGTGATATCGCACGGGCCTCATTAGAAGTACCTGTGGAATTATTATACTCAAAGAAGCATGAGTGTTTTTGTGGGCCCGCCTAGATAGCTGCAGATTAATTAGTAAATCTGTTGTGCAGTGTATGTATGTGTGATGCATATTAATGTGTGTATGTATGTGTCGCTAAAATGTGATTTTTTTTTTCAATGACGTCACTTGAAAAGTTGAAGTTCAATTGGAACCAAACTTGTGTCAAAAGGCTAACATGGGATCCTCATACATTGATAAGGTCAAAAGGTCATGCACCTTGTCATAAGGTCTGTGGGTTCAAGTTGAAAGAGGCTACTAAAATGTTTTAAAATGACCTCCAAAACAAGTTGAAGTTCAAACTTGAGTCATAGGTCCATATGGGATCCTCATATGTTGATGAGTTAAAAGTCATGGCAAGGTCAAAGGTCATTTGGAGGGTCAAATTGTAGATAGTCGGGGCAGACACAGTTTATATTCTTTGAATATAGCAAGGGCAAAAGCGATACTCATGAAATTCATAGTTAAATATCTGTAATATCGCCAGCTAGATTGATCACTTTTTCCATTGCGTAATACGAACGGGTTCATCATCGTCAGAGTAGCCCAAATGCTATAAATTTCATCACTGGTTCTAACCAAGCCATTTTGTTGCACCCCAATGCATTTCATGTCCTCTCCCCACCAGAATTAATGGATATTTATGGGCTTCTTCTGTCGATAGGAGTATCAAATTGTTAATATGTTTTGTGATGTTATAATACAAGAATGTCATTACATGTGGTTAAATGTATGCATCCAAAATATAGCTCAAATTGACTCAGCTTCTTGAGTTGTTTGTCCCAACCCTTAAAAATATACAATGAACTTTTTTTAATAAGTTTCTGCCATTAGTTTAGGAGGAAAAAAAAAGGGAAAAGCGTTCGAATTTCAATCTGTCTGAATATCTTGTTTTAGTTCAATACTTGAAACACGTAGCTCTGTGATTACCTAAGTTACACACACGTACGCCACACACAACATGGTACAGACATATGTGTAAGTATATTTATGATTTTTATCATAAAATAGATGAACAACTTATTGCACCGGAGGAAAATCTTGGGTGATGATTAAGATGGAAGAGTGGTAGCAAATGAAAAAACAAACCACATCAGTGGCGTAAAGCAGGGACCGTGTGCGGGGAAAACAATCTTTCCCCGTGGGAATTAGTGATTTTCTGTACATGTACCTATTTTTATTTACAGTGAAAATTTTAATATATGCTGAAAAATATAGGTGTCTCCCCCCTCAGAAAAAGTTGGTTATGCCACTGTGTGATCTGAAACCTTTGAAGTTTTAAGCTTAGATAATGAAAAAAATGAATAAAGTAAACCTATTCCATCAGTTAGGGCCATATGAGCCCCAATCTAAGTTAATGTAATAGCCTGAATACCTTTAATGAGGGTCACTGACCTTGACCTTCAAAGGTTACACAAAATCCTAACCCTAGTATTGTTAGTTAGTTAGCCCAATCTTTGATGAATTTTTCATGCAATTTACAGGCATTGGTGGGGGGGGGAAAGAGAAGGAAGACACTGTGAATTCACAGATTTGAGGTCAAATCTATTTAGGGGATCATTAGAGGCCATTGCTCAGAATATTCAAAATTTGCATTTCACACAGGTACTTTGAGTAAAGTTTTGGAGCACATACCCATCCGCAAAACCGCAATGCAGAAATTCTTAAAGGTCACCTAGGGTCAGTTGAAGTCATTCGCCTAAAATGGCGGGAGGGGACTTTGACGAACATTGATTACTGTAAGCTTTACTCAATGCTACTTGGCTAGGGGGCCGTGACCAAACAAAATGATATATGTCACATCCCTAGGCGTCAATTAGGTCACCGACTCAGATGTTAGCGATATGCATTCTTCCTAGATGAACATACCATGATTGCTTTTCATGGGACTTTGACATAAGGATACTTGGGTAGAGGTGCATATGCGACCCCAACTGTGTTGTGGTCAAAGGTCACGTATTGGTAAGTGAGGAATACTTTATTGCTAGTTGCCAAATTTGCCACGGACATAATTTATTGTTGCATGAAACCGAAGTAGAGACACTTAAAAAGGGGTAAAACTTAACCTCGTCTCACCAATCCTTTTTTTGTAACACAGATTTACTAAGGGGGGGGGGGGTACCAACTACCCTCGCAGAGAATGTGTTATTATAAAAAACCCCGATGCATATGATTTGATACCAGTGGATAGCTATGTTGTCCTCTCTTTCCATTGATACCAAAATACAGTACCAAACAATACCTAGTATGGCGTCACAATGAATCTAGTCCGCGAGTCGGGCGAAATCGGATTGCCACAGAAAATGGCAAAAAAATCCAATTTGCGTCAAAAAAAAGTGAGATTTTCATGCGATTTCAGCTCTAAATGATGCCAAATGACTCTGTTACTAGTAAAACATAGCGTTTTAGAGCCATTACTATGCATAAATGCACCCATAAAAATAGTCTCAGGTGGCAGCCACACACCCCCCTACCCACAGTGGCCGATTTCTCGATTTCGGTCATAATTAATAACATCGTACCGTTGAGAGTTTGGCCATTAAAAAATTTGGTCTATGGGTTGGTTTTTTTTTGTGATGCTGAATCCGAACGACTGTATTATGCTGTTCAGATTAACCGTTTCTATCAATCCAGGGTGTCCCAAAAAACACCTACTCGATATCGGTCAACGTTGCAGAGTTTGGTAATAAAAGTGTGGTACTAGGGTTTTTTTTGTGAGTGCTGAATTCTAATCTGGCTGCTATTATGCTGTCTTATTAACCGTTTTATCTATACTGGGTATCCCAAAAAAATAAACCAACCACCAAGCGCCCTAATTTTGATACCTTACTTTACATATTGGAAAAGGGAATTTTCAAAACATTTATAAACTGCAGTTCATTAGCTTTAAAAAACCGAAAAAACGCTTTCAGATCGGCGTGAAAAATGGGTGTTGAACTGAAGCCCTTTTTGTAAAGCAATAACCGAAATGATATTCTATAGGGCAATACTTGCAGATGGTTAAAAGAGAACACAGACTCGAAAACAAAATCATATTCACAGTTTATAAAAAAACATTTGTCATGATAAAAATAAATTGATACTTTAATATTACAAATATCAAAATATCTCTAGATAATGCTATTAAGTCATACATATAATAGTAAACTTCTTTCCATAGTGGATTTGATTGAATTAAACTATCTGTGCGGCATCAATGCACCTAAACAGAATGTAATTGCAACAAAATTTCATATTATGGTAACCCTCTATAAAAATCGGGTAATTTAACAATCGACATCTGATATGGAGGAAGATTTAAAAAGTCTTTTTGCTGCTCTTGAAAATGAAAAGTTCCTATCAGTTCAGAAAGAATGAAGACTGAAGGTATGTTCAACGGTTTACCATTCTCTGCCTCCTACATTACCACCTCCAAATGAATGGCATGTACAAAAAAGTGACACACAAAATGGATTTTCCTATATGCGGAAAAATGGTGCATTATTTCCGGATGGCAAATGCTATCGCTTGAAACAAAAAAAAAATGATTCCCAAACCAGACCCTTTTGAGCACTTTTATTAAGACACCCTGTATTTGAAAATATGATAAATTCTGTCTTATCAACATTAAGACTTAAAACGTTAATGTGTTTATTTAAAAAATTATGATAAAAATAATAATATTAATTATAATAAGGCCTTATTTTGGGCAGCACTGATAGCCCTATATGTGCCCACCACGCGCCCAAAAAGCAGATTTTTTTCATGAGGGGCATTAGAAACGACCCTCTAGATCCCTGGGGGAGGCGGTGGTGGCAGCCAAAGTTTGTTGTGGCATTTACCTTACATATAGGGCTGAACTTTAGTGGTGGGTAGAAGGTGGGCAAGTATAGGCAAAAAGACTAGTCATTTTTATAGCCGAAGTGCGAATAAGTGATCAAATTCGACTCTTTTGGACTATATTGCACTTCCAATACCAAAAAAAGGATACTGAAAATAGTTTTTCGAAGACAATGTTGTATGGATACAAAGGACAATTATAAGTATATAAAAAGACAAGAGAGATTCCAGAGTATCTATTAAGCCTGTGATTGATAACAACAACTTGAAATCTGTTCAATTTTTTTTACGCATTTTGAAAAAAAAAATACCTGAAATTTACTTTGTGTTTACGTGGACTTCATTTGTGTTTTGTTTTGGGGTACCCCCGGGAATTCCTAGAGTCACACAATTTCAATTTTACTAATGTCTGGAATGTTTACTAGTGTAAGTGGAACCTAAAACTTGACATTTTGAAGGGGTCGATTTTTGAATTATTGCACCCCCTGGCCCACTGTTCTTAACCCTTCGACTTTGACCTGCATAAACCCTAACCCCGGTGAAATTACTATCCTTCACATTTTTTTTCGCTAAAATGACGAGAAGGATGAGAGAACGGTTACCTTGAAGCTTTTTACGCGAGCCTTTGGCATTTTAACAAACCGCAACCGGAGCAAAGTTCACTAGTAAGAATGAGGGTTAGGTATGCTTTCCTCTGTGTAACATAACCCACTTTGTTTAACCGAAGGCCCAGACAACAACACAACAAATACAAAGGGAAACAAATTGACATGTCACACCAAAGGCAAAGATTACAGGTCCATGCCTATCACTAATAGCCTCATCCCCAGGGCACCCCAGATTTTACCGGAAGTGGACAAAAGTTTGGTATCAAAAGAAAGCTACTGTTTTGTTCATTACCCATGTGAAATTTTAGTGCAAAATATAAAAATATTTTTGTTTTGGAATTTTATGAGTGAAAATATGCCCCATTTTGGTCAACCAAATATTATTTTACACAGTATCTATGGGAATTACAAAATCACATTTTTAAGCTTTATCTCACTCCGAAATGGGTTGAAATATCAGCCCGGAACTTTACAGATGGGGTTTTGGGGTGAGGCCCTTCTATCACGAAGTGAAATTTATAGACTTAAAATCGTGTCATCCCCCTTTAATCTAAGTACAAAACGTGAAACCACTCATGTGGTCATTACTTGAGAGGTTATCGTTTTTGCACTCAAGGTTTGTCATACAAAATTAGACACCCAATTTGGTTTCTTTAACGTATGTATTTGTCCCCATCATTCCTTGATGTCTTTCAAAAGTTTGCTAGATCTAGCAACGAAAACATAGCAAATGTAGTTATTTTGGGGACAATATTTAATTAGTAAATGATAATAGTTCTGATAGTTAAAAAGCTACGTATAATTTCCTAAACATGGGGAAAAAACACATTAATCTAGAGAGGTGGCTCCAATGAAGTTGTTTTAAGTACCGAATATCAGTCAAAATACACGCAAAAAATTAACTTTTCTGGCATACCACGCTCTTAAATGCAAACAAACACCATTTTTTTTTGTAGGTACCAAAAAACATCTCATTTTATGTACCCTGAAACCACAAAATAAAAAAAAATGTTACCTTGAGTTGTATGGTACTTTCAAAGAGCCATTTTTGAAAATGTGAATTTTTTACAAAAAAAAACACCCTATTTTAAATATGGTATCTTCCAAAAAAGGCTAGTACTAATCTGGCCGAAATAATTATAAAGATCTTATAATGGTTGTTACATTACGCTGATCGGTGAAGAGTTACAGTTTTCTTGAGGCCCATGCGATATCAATATATTGTTTAACATTCTCAATTCTCTAAATATTACGCAGAAAGCCGAACTTTCCGACGCTCCCGATATCAGTATGAAAAATACCAAAACTTTTTTTTCATTTATAGTCAGAACAACATTCGTTTACCTACCCTGAAAGATCACAAAACTTGACGAAAATGTTACTTTTGCGGGTTTAGCACTTTAAAATATTCCATTTTGTAGAATGTATTTTTTTGCCAAAACACCCCTTTTTCAATATAATGGAATATTCCAAATGAAAAGACCTGGACTTATTTGGTTATCTTTTATAAAGAATAAATTATGAGTTTAACATTACTGCATCTTGAATGTGTCATCTTTTTTTCTCATAAAAATAGTGATCGATCAAACTTGGCCAATTATTAGTATTGAAAAATGTCAAAAAATGAGCTGCTGTGAATGAAATATGGAAAAAAACATCTTATTTTGGTCGTTGTCATAGCAACGAAGACTGAGAGGTGAAATTATCATCATATATGTTATTTGATCAAAGGGCTATCCATACCCAAACTATGAAAGAAATCCATTTTTTTGAGTTTTGCGCGCATATTTTTGAGTTTCTTGATTTTTACAAGCACTTTGCTCTTAATCCCTGGAGGATTAGGTTGTCTCTTAAAAGGTTCAACGAGACATGATTTGAGGCACCCAATAGTGTGTCATAATAGTATTTCATATAGTAACACTCAAACTAGATTTCTTCCTTGTATTTGGCTACAGAAATGTCTTAAAAGAGAGAAAAGAGGTGAATTTGATTTGCTTTATTTCATGTAAAACTAGGCTGATTTTCATATTATACAAATTGCATTCAAAAATGTTGTACCAAGAAACAGTTCTCAGCTTAATCCTTTCAGGTGGGGTTTATTGTTGATGGAAGCTTTACCTCGAGGGCAAAAATCAGTACTTCGCTTTTTTAAGGATACCTGATATGTAAAATCTCTCGTTGCACCTTAAATTCAAGTCTGTTCTAGAGGGTCAGCGTTCTCTTTCGAACTCTTTGGTGATTTTGTTTTCCTACATAGCCGTTTTTCCATGATCACTAAGTCTAACAGTTTGATTTGATTTATTTGAAATGCCGTGGATAACCCAAGAAAGCCTCAACAAGAAGCTTATTATCCATATTGGGTATGCCCATTTACTGAGCAGAATTGGGACACCAGGGGTAACCACCCCACTCGTTCAATCGTTACTGATGTGCATGCCTTATATGACTCGCTGCACCTGGGACCAACAGCTTAACGCCAACTCCAATGATGGTGTCACTATCATGTTCCTTTGCCCATACACGGCAGAAATGTTGGCAGCACTTTACCAAAATGTTGTTTCAAATATCAACAGTCTGACGACAATTTCATTATTCTCTGCTTGCATGCTTGCTATTTATTTCAGAAACCCATACATCTTTTTGTTCTTAGCCAATAAGACAAATAGGCAAATGATGTAAAGAGACACTGGCACAATTTGAAAAATAGTGCTCCCTCAAGAATTTTTCAAAACGATATTTTTTGCATGGTTGAAAGCTGTTTATACATTAGCCCTCCCCTGAAATGTAAGAACCACATCAGTCCTTATGGTTAACCAGAAAGATCTTATAATTAATGTCGCCGGCGACATTAATTCAGTAGACGACGTATGCATGTTTCCCACAGCAACATGCATGGTGTGTTAATGGCCTTACCTTTGTGGTTTTAATATCAATGAGGTACGAGTCTATGTATTCATGTAATAGACACATTTTGTGGAGTAAAGTTATGGATCGAAGACTTAAATTACCGAAATATTACTTTGATGTCTTTAACCTCTTATGAAACATCCCACTGTTTTGAGTATGTTTATGTTTAAAGTTGGTGTAAAATGATCTCTATTCTTCCAATGGCCTAGACTATAATTCGAGAGCAAATTGAAGAAATATTTTGTGAAAATGTGCCAGGCCATTTTAAAGAGGCACTGGCACATTTGAAAAATATGTGGCCCTCTATATTTTTTACAATTGGTATTTTTGCATGGTTATAAGCTTTTATATACATAATCCCTCACCTGAAACTATTAAGACCCAATCAGCGTGCTTATGGGTTACTAACAATTTTATAATTAAATGTCGCCATCGAATTAATTCAGCAGACGATGCTGAATACGTGTAACACAAATAAACACCCGCCAGAGTTGATTCTCAGTCATGTAACCTTGTTTTACCGGTCTTTGACCTTTGTTGGTTTTTAAATATCAATGAGTAACGAGTCTATGATCTTCATAGCTATCATGTAATAGGCACCTTTTTGTTCATTGAAGTTATGGCAAACTTAAGTTCGCCTACAAATTAACCTGGATGTCTTTAGCCTCTATTTAATGTCCCTGTCTGCTTTTGAGTATGTTATTTTTATGTGTCAAATCTCTCTCTATTCTTCAATGGCCTAGACTATCATTTGCGAGCAATTGAAAGACATTTCATATTTTCTGAAATGTGCCAGTGCCACTTTAATACACACTTTTTTGTCCATCATGAAATCACGAGCGTAATACAATCCCACTTCCCATGGCACAGCTTTCAATAGTTCATTCACCATTAGCAAATACGCATCCCCTGTTTTTAGTTATGATTATGATACCCAGGACATGCATGGTCAGCTGTTTTGTTACCAGGCATTCCCCATCTAAGGCTACTTGACTGAGCCCTAGCTTGGTAGATTATCATGCCTTACCACATAGTAAACACTACCCACAGACCAAGTTTTCATGTATACATTCCTGTATCATGGGGAAGTAATATTACTAATTTTGCAATGCCCAAATAACATTCTTGATGCTAATAAACTGAGTGTAATGCTCAGCACATTGAATCAATTCAAATTCTGAAAGACAATGAATACATACTTGATAGTTCACTAATTCGTTGATCAATCTTTGGCATGAAATAGTTTGGACTTGGTCTTGAACATATTCCCTTGTATATGAATGCTTATTATGACCACTCATTGACTCAACGAAACGTAATCCAATCCACTAAGTATCGTCCTTTACCTGGTGGCATGTTGTGCATTTGTTTGCATACTGTGTTAAGGTGCCGATACAATCTTTTTGAGTGTAATTCTTCTTTAAACCCCCCTTAGTCTACCATCTTTCCTACAGTCTAGAGAATCTCTGTCTGCTCAGATTGATGATAATAACATATAAAATAATCTCTGAGTAATCAAATCCAAACAAGACATTCTATATATCTGTTCAAACCCTTAAGCGGGCAAACAGGGGGTCACTTGGTCAGAGATGGCAAATTTCCAGTTTTGAATCAATTTTCCAGGTTTGAGGTGATTTAAGGCACTGGATTTTTCTAGTTGGAATCTAGTTGGGGTGAAAATTTCCCAGCGAGGCAGCCAAAAAGGGCCGGATACATAAATTATTGTCAAGCCTTATCTCTTCCAGGTCCAAGTTCTCTAGGGTGGCCTGGTTACACCTACTTTCTCTAATACTCTATTTTTCTTACATGTCTCAGAATATAGGCCAATACAATTGCCATTTAGACATCAGGAGTTAAGAAGAAAATCTTATCCATTATATTTAGATCCTTCTACTTGACATGTTGACATTTGCCTTTGGTAGATTAAAAGGTGGAAACGTGTCTTAACAGGTTGTTGAAAGTTAATATTGAAGGTCCACAATGCATTCAATGCAATCAATTATGCCTAGAAACATATAGCCACATGGGAGTAAGGATTTTTTTTACATATCAGCACATTAAAAACTTCCACCAAAATATTAATGTTACAGTTACTGCATATGTTCACTTGTTAAATGTTGTAAATCATTTCTTCAAAATTATTAAATGTTATTCACTTTTGTCCCCCGTGATAGCAGCGTGACTTCAGGGGATGTACATCGTACTGCATTGACTGCAGGAAATAATAGCGTCTATTGATATTCATAATCCGTTCTTTAGCAAAAGGAAAAGCACTCTGATGTCTTTTATCTGGATAGTTCAGAGCCATTATTGTATTGCCGATGCAGTTGAAAAGATTACAGTGTTTAATACTGCCCTTATTTAGATTTAGACTATCCTCGTTCATCGACTAAATAACTTTAGCTTCTACTGTGATTTCAATTAAAACTTTGACTGTAATAAATTTCATCATTATAAAATGAGAGAAAGTCCTGAATTGAAATTTTTGGCAAGCTTGTGGTCTAACATCTTTGGGCATACCCAAGACCCGTAACTTATTGATTTTCCTTTGGGGGGGGAATAAATTATGAAATATATGGTCAAACTCACGTAAAGCACATGTTTATTTATTTCTGAATGAGGATGGTATTTTGTAAAATAAAAATAGCTTCAATCTAAATCAGGATGATGGTAACACTTGATATCTTTTCAATGCAGGGAGTAACAATGGATCTGCATGTCCAGATAAAAAGGACTCTGCAGTGCTTTATCCTCTGCACATTCTGGGCCAGTTTTACAGCTCAATATAGCCTGGAGTCTGTAGTATGGTGTACATCCACTGGTCACTAATATTACAACTTTTTAGACTTGACATACCCAACAGAGTGAAAGGTCTATCTACTATTTATCTACATAGAAATAAGTTACTTCGCCGATATGGTGTTAACCAATGTTATCTGAGCATTTTTCCATTTGATGCGATGGCCTACACTAGGTGGGACAGCCTTTTGTTTCACAGGAACACTGCAGAACTTTAGCAAAGGGAAGCACAGTGCATACTGATGCTCTAAGAAAAGCATGCTGATTGAAAGAGACCTATGACCTCAGAATGGAAACTGAAAATTCGGAAGAGCATTGAAGAATACAACCCTCACAGTGATGGAGAGTCTCAGCCCATTTTAGTGATCATGCTTCCTCCATTGCCTCCATCGCCATGCCAACTGATGATTATGAGAGGAGGACGACCAACACCTTCCTTTGCGGTTACTGTGTTATGGGTATGAGCAGCTGTGCATTCTCTTGAGCACTTGAACTGAACTTGGGGGTTATTCGTGTTTACATATAACGCTTTCAAATATAATAACAATCAGGTTTCACAATAGCGCTTTTTTAAAATCCCTGTAAACAGCTCAATCGCTCTTCACAATTATTTATTACCAGCCTTCAGGAATTGTCACAATCATTTGCTTCATCTAGCTGCTGCTCAACGACATGCTTATACGTGCACAACTATCAGCACTTAGATTATAATTTCTCCATAACAGCTCCCCAGATTTTGCTTGGGTCGACGAGGCAATTGTGACTAGTATCTTTCCAGGGACACAAACACATTGACCAAAGTGGGACTTGAACTCACAATTTAACGGTCTGATGATCAAAAGCCCTGCAATTTTCCACTAGACCACAACATGCTTCAAGATAGGAGTGGTTACGGACAGTGCTTGCAGGCTCAGAGCACTTAAATGCACTCTTAGTTATTGGGTTTAATGTAATAGCTGTCATATTTATAAGTGTCAATTCGTTCAATGAGAACTGAACATAGGTATATAGAATTGTTTCATCATCAACAATAATTTGCTAATTTAGAACCCTAATGAAATTGCTTCTATAGTTTTGCGTTAGTGCACTTGGTATAAAATGTTTGCTTGCTTTACCTGAACTATTCTTGGTTAGAGACGGTAAATTATCTCTCAAACATGCAATCATCTGCATTAACACAACAAGTACAGAGCACGAACTTCAAGCACAACACAGCATCTAGATTTTGCTTTTTTTGGGCACAATGAAACATTTGTGCACAATTAAAAACAAAGTTATTGATTTAAAAATAAATAAAAAATTAAAAAAAGACACAATTAAATCACACGTCAACAATTTTTATTTATGCAGACAAGACAGTCACAAAATAAAGAAAGGGGCTTGTTTTAGCTAATATATAGGCCCCCAATTGAACCCAATTAAAAGTTTTCCCTAATTGGTAAAATGCTTATGTTATGACTAAAACGTATCAGGGATGTTTGATAGTGTAAGTGGAATAGCATTGATTTCCTGAAAATTGATCAGCCCTTGCCCCAGCGGCAACCAATGCTGAGTGCGCACGACGCTAAACTTTTTATGCAGGAATCGTCCAAACAAACGGCTACAGAAGGAGGTTTTAAAGGAGGAGATCCCCTACCCAAAAAATGTTAGGGTATTGCTTTAATGCGGAAATAACTCACCCAAGTGCATCAAATGTTTGTTTAAAAAAAGGAAGAAACAACATTTTTTTTTACATTTCCGAATTTTTTTTTTTATTATTAATATTCCGGAAGTCTTACATCCTGATGTATAAGGCACTGATTTTTTTTCAAATCTGTAGACCTCAATTTTGACATTTTAAAAAACGCTACCAATTTGTCGACGATCATTACAGGAATATATACAAGTCACAAGGACCCCTTAATGACCTTTGAATCCAAATCCATAGGACACAAGATGACCCACATATTGTAATGATTATTCCAAGCAAAGCTTGTTAAAAATACATCACTCTGTAAAAGCAGTATGCAGCACATTTTATCAATGACCCAAATGACCCTATTATTATATTGACATTAAGTTATGATTGTGCCCTACTGGGAAACTTGGGGCCAAAAATGACACCGAAAGTTGATTTATAAATAACCTCATTGAAATAATAGTTGCATTAAAAAATTGCAGTAACTTCAACTTCACCGAAAAAACAGTCAAACGTAGCTTTTCATGATATTTACAAATGTCTATGATTGAACGCAGTGAGTAATTCATTATTAATGCTACTGATGACATGATTGTATTTAATGGTAAGAGTCATTTCCATAAAAATGTTCAAAATGTCTCTTTCAGTACATTTTGGGGCGGGGTAGCCTACCGGGACTAACCGCTCTCATTAGCTTGGGTTTGACCTACTTTTAAAATAGCAGTGTTTCAGAAAATATCGTTGGCAATTTATATCCATCTAAAATTACATGTATGATTAGTTTAGGAAATATGTTTATTGAGGTAGGGATAGTACTCTAAGATGCCCCAGCAAACTAAACGTACATTTAGAAAAATATATTAATTGTTCAACGAGTAGAAATTACAAAGCGATCACACTTCCACACATGCGTACCGTCGTGAGCGGTTAAAATAAAAACACAAGGGGTAACATTAAAATAAAAAACATGAATATAGAGGGCGTAAACAGGCAACAGGGGATCGGCCAGAAATCCCAAATCTAGACATCGCCATTAGCGTAACACGTAAAAATGAAATATTGACGAAAAATTATGCAATTAGTATATGTGTAAGGAATATTTTTATTGTAATTTTATACAGGATTGCTGGTTAACAGGCGTCTTTAATGTTATGAGTGCAGTGAATTAATCCAAATGCTTAAAGGGGATGGCCGACTATAAGGTACAAGTTTCATCTTGATAGATCGGCAGGGCTCACCCCAAAACCCCATCGGTTAAAGTTTCACACAATATTTCAAGCCATTGGCTGTGAGAACTAAAAACGTGATTTTGTAAGCCCCATGAGTACTAGTACAATTAATATTGGTCGGCCAAAATGGGGAACATTGTCGCTCATAACTTCCAAACCTTTTGCCCCCATATTTCACAGGGTAAAATAAGAAAAATAGTAGCTTTCTTCTGATTACAAAAAATGTGCCAAAAGAAAACCGCAAACCGTGTTTTATGTTGATCTTGCCTGCTATGTAAAGTTTTTTTTTTTTTTTTTTTTTTTTTTTTTTCTTTTTTTTCTTTTTTTTTATTCCCTATAGAAAAAATGCTTGACTTTCGTCGTGCACGACAGAAATACCAATAATCATTTATTACATAACGACGGCGTATCGGCTTCTTCACTTCACGTGCATCTAATACATTGGAAGCATATGATTAAAAAAAAACGGGGTTTTGAGAAAAATTGGGGCGCTTCTTTCTGGACATCTCCTCATGTTGTTAAGAATGTTTCATTTTGTGTTAGAATTAAAACCCCCCAACCCCTTTCAAACTCTTTCAATATCCCAAAACGTTGGACTGCATTTAATTGCTTTTAGTAAGAAAAAAAGGGGGCTTGAGGAAACATGAGTGGTCGGATTTGATTGGATCAGCCACCTTAATGAGGTTCTTAAAATTTTTTTGCTGCCATGCGTAGTACTGTGCTTGATCATGAACTGAAAATACGAATCATCTACTATTTTATATGTAGACATGCATTTTTTGTTTTTGCAAATTGACCTCCTGCAGATGAAATTTTTTTTGGTGGGGGTCACCCTGAAACCCTGATAATAAAACTCGGGCGTTGTTTTCTACCTGTATGCCAAACATCAGCCTCCCATAGGTTCAAAGTGGTCAAAACGAATAGGCGGACAGACAGATCTCATGTTTTAGTAGCACTAGTGCATTTCCCAGTGTGTGACCTTTACCTAGATGCGTGTGACCTGTGATCTCCTTTTTAAGTAGTATAGCTAGATTGACAATGCACACTTCTTGGCAAAGTCTTTGGGCGACAGAAGTAAATTTAAGGGGGTGACAATGTGCTGAACGTGGGAGCTTACATTTTGGAATGCTTTATAATATTTAAAACAAAATGTATGATCATGTGGGACGTGTGCGTCCTGTAAAATACTTTACGTTCGTCGGCATGCCAAATATCCGGAATTGTTCTTTTTCTAGTTCTGCTGGTAAATGGTGAGTCTGCAGTGGAGGGGTCAATCTTGTGGTGGGTAAGCATAGCGTTGATTGTTTTCCCAATAGGTGTAGTATCTTCTATAGTATGTTGTTGGTAACATTTTTCCCTTTAAAATCGTTAAATGTAAGAGGGATATGAAGGCCCCTGTTCACTCTGTGTTAAATATTTAGTTCTTGATGCCTCCGCTAAGTATGTTGCAAAAAGTCCATAAGCAACTTGCAAAGTCACAAAAAAAATATCATCTATTTTTATCCCTTCTCCCTTTACATGATATCCCTGGACTCGCCCCGTTCCTTTAAAGGAATTTTTATTTCATTCCTCTTCATAAGCAACAACCATCAATTGGGATCCACAAAACCAACAAATCATGATGGACATTACACTACAAATATGGGGGTGATGACGTGCATGCATAAAATGTTTCTTCACAACAGCCAACGCAACACACACAGGTTAGATGTGTAGGAATTGCACACAAAGACAGAGATCATTCTAAAAACATCAAAAACAACCACATCTTTACTGAGTATTATTTCAGAATAGGAGGCTAGGAAGCCACTTGGATTAACAAAAAGAATGAACCCAACAAAAAAGCACTGAATAGCCTAAGAGGGGGGGGGGGGGCGTTTTTAAGGGGGGGGGGGGGGATTATGTCATCTCAGTGCCATAGCCAATGGGGGAAGGGGGGGGGTGTCTCCTTAGAACCACAACTGCTGCCTACACCATGTCTCTCCTCTTAACGGTACTTCAAGATACTTATATACCAGTGAGCCATTTCCACATTTTAAAATTCAACATCTTAATTCTTCCTCATCTGCAACAGTTCTTTGTGTGAGGTGAACTAAATGAATACATAAATCCCAAACTAGAAATTGCAGTAGTGACTGAAATGCTTGTTGGTTTCACCCAAATGAAAAACATTCAATTGAAAAGCCGTTTCCAATTCCTACATGCAACAACCAATTTTTACACTGATATTACTAGCTAAGAAAATGCTATATTTCACAAAAATCAGTGGCATTCAAATAATATTTTTTTTTCATTTGGTGAGGAGGAATTGCAATTTGGACCCAAATACCACACAGCATGAGTTCAAATATGTCATATAGTAAATCAAAAGCAGAAGTTCTTGAAATTACCCGATAATAAAACCTGGACACCAAAATTACAATGTGCTTCACATTGAAAGGAGCAGTGATGAGGAATTTGGTTCATTAAAGATGTTTGCTCCATATGGTCAAGTCTGACCTTTTTTACGATTACGTCTTAATTTATACTGATGCAAGGCACGTTGTGCATATAGTGCACCTTGGTTCTCTGATCTGCAGCTAACAGTACATTTATCTTTCTGTCCCCTAATAGATGAAATTGAATTGTCTATGGCCACACTATCCCTAAAATCAGTGTACTGGCTAAATGTGTTTAGTTTGCCTGTTTTAATGCTCGCCACCATCCATTTGGTAAAATTAGGAGCCTGGTTTTACCTTTAAATGTCAGACTTTCCTAAACAGTGATAATATATTTGTCAGAACTTAGAGCTTACATAAAATGCAGCTACTGTGCCTACCTTAAACCTTAAATCACTTAATTTGTCAAAGCTTGAAGGGCACTTCAGATAGCAGTCACTATACCGTGAATCCCCACAGTGGAGAATATAATGCAATACTTGTTATTACTAGATACATGTACATGCAAAGATGACGAGGGTTATTGGACTGAAAACAAAAATTCAATAAAAAAGAAATCCCTAAACCCTCATAACTCATAATTTTTTTTGACCCATCTACACACTGTTATGATGTCTCGGGACGTAAAAGGTCCGAAATACCTTTCAAACACAAATAAATGGGCCTTGTGCACAAATTATCTAAATTTTATAATAACACAGATTTATGATTTTAATCAGTTTAATTCAAGTTTGGCATGTCCAAACATAATCAGTACAATCAATGTTAAACTCACACAGTTCAGTCTTCACAAAGTTTCTTCTCAGAAGTGATGGCTTATGCCACCATTAAAAGAAGTGTTACAGTTTCAACGATGATATGTCCTCACTTCAAAATGACAGCGTACAATTTCACATCAATCCATGGTACTTTTCCCATGTGAATCTTCTCATGCCCGAAGATAACTTTTGTCCAGCAGTTCAAGGCGACAGGTTTTTCCGTCAATGACACTAGTATTCTGCAATACAGTCCAGGTATTCTATCACCATATGTCTGCCGCTAATGTCCTCATATAGGACCACACTGGAATCCCTTTTTGATTCCAAACTGAAGCTCTTTTGGCTTAAAAAAGACGACATCAGACAGTTCAGCTATCAAGCTCCGGTGACACCAAATCTATTATAAATCCTGGACTATGTAAAGCACAAATCTACCATTATTTTAGATTAAACTAGCTATAACTATACTGTTGCTCCTTGTTACTACTGCTGCCAATCAAAATTCCTCTCCTTTAATAAGTTTCCGCAAGTCTTTAAAGCGATTATTACCACAGCATCGATGCATAAACATAACTTGCACTACTGACCATTTTGACTTCACATAAATTTACAATCAGCTGCATTGATCACCTCACTTTATAATATATGGGAAATCCCCAAATTATGCAATCTTTTTTGATCTCAATGCATAACAAGGTGAACTCAGTTTCTAAATTTACATCTTGGGGATTCCCATTCACCTCTCAATATTAAAAACAGTTGCATATCTCAACATAGCACTAGGGGAAATTCCACTTCATCTTCTTGCACAATCTCTAGTATAACCCCTGGTCTGATCTCAATATAGCCAAGGTTCTTTTCCATAATAAACAAAGTGCTTTTCCATGAGAAATCTTTTCCCAATAATAATTTATAAATAAAATTAATATTTTTAACACAAAATGGGAGGCCACTATAACAACACGCACTTAAAGCAACAACATAGCAACCAAATGTTTTTTTTCTGCAGAAGTGTTTTTCGAGTCAAACCTTTTTGGTTGGCCCAAAAGAAAATAAATTTTAAAAATGTACTTACAAGAGCAAATAATGAAAAAGAACAGCTGCTGTTGGGAGTCCAAAGACTAAAATTGTTGTTTGCTATTCTGTTTTTATAGGTGTTAACAAAATGGTATGGTCAACCCATCTGTGTCAATGAAAAATAACTTTTTGTTGTTCAGTTAGTATGTTTCTTTCTGGGTGGGGGGGTGGGGGTTTTTGGTTTTCTTCATTCTTTGCCCAATACTACCTTTTTTTTGTCTATGGTTGATTGACGGAAATCATAAACTGTATCAGCATCATTGATGATAACATTGGTTGTTGATCACTACCTTGAGACCTAGCGGGCAATCTGCAAATCATTTTGGTAAATTGCAGATTTGACCAATTTTAATGTCAAATTTAAGTTGCATGAAATGTGTTTGGTGATTTAACGAATTTGTAATTTGACATCATTACCAATATAAATTTATGTTAATGCATAACAATACTTTGGGCTTAATTCATTATCAGTTATAGCAACGAGTTTATGGCTTAGCTTGTATACTCACCAGGAATCCTACATAAATACGGTATAGGAGACACTCTATCAACGAAGTGGAGGCATACTGCATGAAATTTGTTGAACTCAATCGCTGGACGAACGTGGTGCTGTCATGGTCAATTCCGATCATATGTCCTACGGCAAGTAACTTAGAGTGCTATTATGTGACATCGAAAATGTGCCTATTCCTATCATAACTGGATTCATCGATGGCCATTTTTACACATTGTCCCCCGCCTGATCGCACTTCCTGTCACAACACTTCTTCTCCCTCCCCTCTAACCCCGACCTCCTTCTCGTCCACCACATCTTCCCCTCTGACTGAAGCAAACTATAGTAATTAGTAATTAGCATTTACAAATAATGTTTTCTTTTCCTCTGAAATTAAATGGTCACTTAACTTTAAAATAAAACCAAAGTGAGTTTCTGATATTCAATTTACTACATCATGCATGTAAAGATACATCATGGAGTAAAAATTAACTACCCACTTGGTGGAAGGGGGTGCCCAGTAGAAAAAAACATGACCAAAGGTTTATTTTGGGATTGAAAGAAGTAGAGTCTATTGCTTGCCAATAATTTGATCATGTAAATAACCTTTCAACCCACTACCCCACTGTCATTCCTTTTGGGAGAAAAGGCATCTATACCCCTGAGCAGCTCCTCCAATAAAACTGAGTGAACTTTTAATTAAATAAACCACTGTATGACCTTTGAACTGTGGAGTTTGCAAATGACATCCAAGTGTTTTCTTTTTGGTTTGAGTTTGTCCAAATCAAATTTGAAAATTTTGTTTGCAAGATCCTTAATTTTCAGATGCAATGTCATGTGATGAGATTCAAGTTTGTGTTTTAGAGCCACAATATTAAAATAAAAACCTTCTTTGTCAGCACAAGAAATCCTTTGTGATGTTTCAAAATAGACACATGCACAATTTGGAAATGATAGGACATACATTGAATTAAATCCAGAATAGATCTCACTAAACTATTAGAAATTGACTTCCGCAATTACTTGAATTTTTGCTATATGTAACCTTTTAGATCTATCAGTAATGGGTATCAATACTTCTACTGACCATCAACTGCTGGCTGGAATGCATTATCCAAATGTTGCTAAGTGTTTACACTTGATCACTAATAGGCAATGGTTCATTTAAATGCAAAGTAAGATGAGCATTGACAAATATATTACAAAATGAACAAATACTACTCCAGAGATATGAGTATTCGCTGGGGAGATAGGGCATATTGCGAGGGCAATATGAGCTAAGCTCAATTTCAAGTTTCAAGACTTGTCTTGAAAAGAACAATCAATCTCATTACCACATCTCTCTCTCTCTCTCACCAACGTATAAATAATAGAAATCCATAAACACTACATTTGCAATTGAGATATTCCTGTTCAATCTGACTCTTTTTTGTGTCAATAAGTGTTTGAGAAATGGTTAAATGTTTTATCTTTTGTGCCCTATAAATCAATGATGACCTCAACTAACCGCCTTCAGATCTTTGCACTCAAATGTGCTATGACTCAGAAATAACCCCAGACACAGCAGCACTCTATTCAAGTTAGTAGGTAACCTCAAATATGAATTATGTGTGTTGAAACCGGATTTTGAAAAGATTTTAACAA
Organism: Ophioderma brevispina; assembly: GCA_023653785.1. Lineage (NCBI taxonomy): Eukaryota > Metazoa > Echinodermata > Ophiuroidea > Amphilepidida > Ophiodermatidae > Ophioderma > Ophioderma brevispina. Next base: position 18,579 of record JAMKCH010059992.1, on the reverse strand, counting down.
TGATCTATAGATGATCTGACCTCAATTTAACCTCATGACTTTAATAACCCCTACATGACAGCAAACCTTACGTGACTTGAACATCAATGGTCATTCTCTCCACGTTTCATCAAATCCATCAAAGCATAAGTTGTAAGCAAGAAGCACAGAAGGTGCTGTCAACATTCTAATTTGGGGCATATCTCAAGGAAAGGCTTTGGCCCAAACTGTGAACATATAAAAACCATGCTCATCGAGCCTGAAGGTTCTTAAACTTCTAACCTACAGAAGTTTTATATAGAAGTCAGACATGAAGATTCAGGTCTTCAGATAATTTTTTGGCATTTTCATTCAGCCAATACATTTTAAAAAAGTGATCTAATTTTCCAGTGGCTAACGGCCCTGCCCCGCTCTGATTGTGCAAATTTCCCAGTCTGGGGAAGTTTCCCTCTCAGGGGGTCAAAAAGGCACATTTTTCCCGGCCAGAGGCTAAAAACGACTGATTACATGATTTTTGCAAATTTTTTTCCGGGCCAAAGTCTTCAGGGGGGGGGGGGCCCAACCTGCCCCCCCCCTCCTTTTTTTTTTTAAAAAAAATCTACATTTACAGATATTTATGAATTGCCTTTTAAAGAATAATTAAAAAGAACATTGTAATCACATGAAATTGAATGCAGAAGAGGCCATAATAAGTCTGGTGGACTTTGAGCACGACCCTAAATCACATCATACAATTTTAAGATTTAAAAACTAGACAAGAATTGAACCAAACAGGAAATGACAAACTGAAAAGACAAAACAGTACATTGTAATTGTGTTTACAAGATCAGGAGGCAGATACATGATAAACAGGTGGAAAGCAATACAAGACTGACTCACTGATAAACATCAAGGCACGTTAAATCGCACTTTGGAATAATGGACACGCGTGTCAATTTTGTTACAAGCCAGACTTTGCCCACGCAAATTTAATATTTGTGAACTTTTGATGAACTATTGGAATTGGATTTGGTAAGTAGATAAACCGTGAAACCATGGGCACATTGGTAGGCCTAGGCTAAAAGTGAAATTTCTTATTTGACATTTTATAATAGAGGGACCCGATACAGATTCTGAAACATATAAACCTAAAATTTGATCCATTCTTGTTCCAATGCGAAAATTTATTGCTCTTGTCATGAGTTGAAGAATATCGGGTCCAACTTCGCTTTCGCCCGATATTTGCACTGGGATCAGTTGGATCCAATTTATATGAAAATTGGTTATTGCATTCTAGTTGGAGAAAAAGTATTGAGAAGGTTAGTATTATTATGAGACTTTATGGTTTTGAATGAGAAACAAAACATACATCTGGACAGTGGACAATAGAAGTGGTTCTTCCAACTTCAGATGCCAACCCAGGAACAAATAATACAATTAACCAAAATTTTGAATAAATAAGTATGCACATACTTTCATTCCATTGGCAATTGAAGAGCCAGAGGCATTTGAAAGCTTGGCTAAATGAACTGTACATTTATTTAATTTCTTTGACCCTATATTCATAATCTGTTACCAACTTTAAATTTTATGCTCTCATGAACCACAACCCCCCATGATTATTCCATCGACATTTTGTGTCTCCTTCCTGAAGTGGAATGTTCTTTATGGTTAGCTAATAATTGCATACATGTGGTGACAGCCAGATTGATGCGCCATTTTCAATATGTTGCAAATATATGGGTCTCAATGAATTCTGCCGATTCATTTCATGAACAAAGTGCCTATTTACCTCAGAATTGAATCAAAATATGCACTTGATGGTCCTTCATGGAGCAAAGCTAAGCCACATTCTGTGATTTGCGTTGCAAATTGAAAGAGGCATAAATAGCAAAATAATGCATAAAAATCTCAAACTATAGGGCATTTTATATCTATTAAAATAATTATAATATTCTTCTACTGGCCAGATGAACCCCAGTTTATAATTGTGTTAAATTTAACACTGAATATCTTGAATATGTACTTTGGGACATGTATTTTCACATTCATAAGCATTGCCTACTCAAATTCAAGATGTTTTAGATCTGTTGGCTCAAGTATATCTGTCCGACAATATCAAAAAGGTTTGTCCTGGCTTTTCAAAGAGGGACATCGGAGAGTGTTATGGAATAAAAGACTCAATTTATTTTCTTTAAAGTGATACCTCTTCGAGTGTGATGATAGGGTTTGTAGCCACTCGGCCACGCGTTATAGGCAAATAAATGAGTGAATTCTTTTCCCATTTTCTTGATTTATTCATGACCACATCTGAGATAATGCTGGAGGGTTCTGCTTGACAAGGGTAATTTGCTATATGGTGGCATGCAATAACACACAACACCCCACACACATTTGCTCTGTAACCTTAAAGGCACTATCAGTGATCCACCTGAGAGAGTCAAAATATTTGAAATATGAAGGAAGTAGTAGCTTACAATGAAGGATAGGTTTCTGGAATTTCATTAAATTATTTTTCAAAAATGAAAATGGCGGAAAGAGAAGAGGAGGAAAAACAGCAGTGTTCAAAGATATGATCTCATTGAATTACATGTTGTACAGAGAATGATGGATAAAATATCCGATTGTGGCCTTATAGGTTCTTATCTCTTTACACTTATAAAGTATGTTAGGATATTATACCCAGGGACCTTATAGTTAAGACCATGCAAAATGTGATTTTTGATGATTTTTCAAATTTCTGATTAGCAAATCACTGATAGTGCCTAAAAGGCAATCCTAATCACTTAAGTTTAGAAATAGTTGGGTTTTGCAGTATTTTACCATAAACAGCAAAGGTGTTAGGAGCAAAGGTGTTAGGAGCAAAGGTGTTAGGTGTTGGGCCATGTTAGGAGCGTCCGTAGTCATGGATACACACGCCCCGGATCAGCACACTGAATAAATCCTGACACCACCACAAGCCATTACCAATGACTGGGATACGCTAAGAAGAAGCAAAGGTGTGAAAATGAAGAAATGCAGATTTAGATCTATGAGTACTCTCTGTCAATGGTCTCAGTGGAACATATGCGATTTCTTCAAGGGCCAACAGCAACATAATAAGGATGGTACAGTAGGACTGAACTACAGCCTTAGGACATTGTAAGATGATTTCAAATGTATTGAAATGAATGTATGATGTTAACAGCCAATCAAAAATACTTATGAAAAGGAAGTAGTGCTCAAGGGGTTAAGCTTTTATAATGTTATTGATGTGTTGCCCATTTGATATCAACACAAATGATACAAGTCAATATATAACCATGTTAACCAATAACACCTGTGCAAATGGTTAACTAGGTTATGCAACAACTTCTTAAAAGGAGAATGTAGTTCACAGTATGATCATTAAGTTTACTCTTCTTTGTAACCTCACTTCGGCAATTTCCTTCAAATCTGGATGAATCTATCAGCACCAATCGATTGAAATGCATGTTGCTGAAAAGAGTCTATGTGCTGTGCTAACTGTAATAATAGAGTTGTGGGTGGTACGGTGTGTGCGCCTGCTAAAATGAGTTTGATTTTAGAAATGTTATGCATTTCGGTGTGCAAATTTACAACTAGAACATTCATTGTAACTGACTTACTTTAATTGTTACTTACAAATGGCACACTGTACTTGAACACAAAGTTAAAATTTCAGTTGAAGGTTGTAATTGGAGATTCAATCATTTTTTAGATTCAATAATCAAATAAGAAAATCTAAGATCAATAATCAAATTTTATTAGATGTTATATTATTAAATTGGTAGTCTATTGCCTCATTTTCCATATTACATGATGTCAACCCTTTTCTCTTGATATTTTCATTTTACCATATATTATTGATTGTTGTATTGTATTTTATTATTGTAATTCACATAAGAGAGGTGTGAATAAAATGACACTTGAACTTTAAAAGAAATCTTGAAAAGTTCATTTTCTCAAAATGTATATTTGCAGATACTTCACTGTATGATTGGCTGACAAACTAAAATATCTGGAATCGTACATGTCATGGCGGGCAATGCTGGACAAATTTTCCCCCCCCCCCCCCCAAGATGAGTTAAAATATCTAATCTTTTAAGTCTTAATTGAAAAAGATGTCTCCTAATAAACATGAGGGCGTTCATGTTAATCATCCTTTAATATCATTTGTGACAGAGTAAACCCTTTTAAGATCACTGGTTTTCAACAACCACGGATAGTAAAACAAAGCCTATGGACTTACCAAAATCTATATGAACCTACAAAGACATCGCGGGATAAGAAATGGAGGAGGCCCCCTATAATCATAATGGTTATATTTCATCTTCAATTGGACTGGTGTTTTACAACTACTTTATCATGTATGAAGGTCTTATTTTACCTTAAAATATAATTGTACCAAGAAAAAATGAAGGAAAAGTCTGAGAAACTTCAGGGGCATGCTCTATGGAAAAAGCCAAAGCTTAGGGAGTATACCCTCCATTGCAACGACCGGTTATGATTAAATGAAGAAACAGGAAGATGTTGCATAGCTGCCCTTTGTCATGGCCTTATAAATAATGCTAGATCGATCTGTGTCCTTCATAAGCTACACAGAGATTACACTAGGCAGCCCTTTATAACCAAACCCAAACAACCTATTCGCGTATGCTGATGTAGTTGCAATGAGTGCTAAGATTTCGATATATGACCGTCTTACACCAAGCAAAACTTATTATTGAAACACATGGCCGGCTTATGGCCGCATTATTTATATTTATATCATGAGCAAGTTAACCCTCCTTCTTGCTCGTTCACATGGGCAGTTCAATAGCTTCATTCACCATTGAGCAAATACACCCCCTGCATTAGTTAGTATGATTTATGATACCCAGAACCATGGTCAGCGGTTGTTAACATGTGCCATCCAAGGCGACTGAACTGAGCACTTGATAGATTAGCATGCCATACCATAATAGTGATATGGTATGTGTGTTGCGTTGGTTTTGACAATTCCATTTAGTTTGTCAGGCCCCCCCTCAGAAAACCAAAAATTGCAAAAATGGGGTCTGTCCCCCCGCCCCAACCCAACCCCCCCCCCCCCCCCCCCCCCCCCAAAAAAAAAATGAACAAATGTCACTCACATATGATGTTCGCTAAATTAATATATGCCATATCCTTGCAAAGCAGCATTCTGGTCTTGGGGGGGGGGCGGATTAATTTTTGGACAAATTTCAATTACCCATCGAAGCTGTATTATAATTTTAAATAAAAGCGACCTTTTGAGAATTTATGTAAAGTGGAATTTTTGTTTAAAACTATAGAGGGCGCCCTTTGTTCCTTATCCGGCGATTGCTTGCTAAACTCTGCATTCCTATGTCAATTTTAAACAACAGTAGCGTAACCGATCTCTAGATGCATAGTTCACATTGTGTTGGACAAGTAAACCTGACAGTTTAAAGCAACTTTACCAAAGAACGGGCTTGCTTAATTGGGTTTTAATTGTCTTGTATTGCGTGTTGAGATTTTTGGACTTAAAAAATGGGAACTGGTGGGAATTTAAGGGGAATATATCATTGGAAGGGCTTTAAATGAAATCTAAACATTAAATCAAGGAAGGAAAAAAAAAAAGGAAGAAAGCAAATCAAAAAAAATAATTATTTTCCACCCTGCACCAAGACCCCCCCTTAAAACAGGTTCCCATAGGGGGGGCTAATGGCAATATTGTAGTTCTCCCATAGGGTATCGTTATTATACCCAATTTGTTTTTATCCCATCTATCTAGGATAAGTCAAATTTTTGAGAAATCTGTTTGCAGTGATGCCATATCGTTTTTGAAACAATTGACTTTTTAGATATAGGTTATTAAGTCAAGAACACTTCCTTGCCTAGTGGGAAGACGTGGTTTAAGGGCTCAACTTTTTCTTTGGACCTACATGATCCGAGATCGGGTCCGAGAAATGCACAGTGGGAACGCGTTGTACATGTAAGTGGGCCCGGCTCCATATCAAGCGCGGAAACCATGCCTTGGCTGTTGATGAGGCAAGGCCCAGAGCTAGGACAAAATTATCGCAAACAAATTCCGATTTTGTCTCCATTGAATTCACAAATATACCATAACATCTAACATTTCTCCGATTAGTTATATATTGTATCATATATTTCATGAAGTATACACATGTTACTTGAGGAGATTTGTTGGCGATACGAGCAGAGCCGCAGCGGGGTGATGGTGAATTTGAAATGAATGAACAACAGCAGGCTGAAGGACCATCCATAACACGTAAAATACGGAGACTTCCATACTAGTCATAGACTTCCGGGTTTCGATGATCTGAAAATGGATACGTGGTCACGCGCATCACGCCATTTATTAAAATATGATCAGAAAATGATAGCCTAGTAGGACATGTTCTTGATCGACAATCAACATTTTCATCAGAGAATCCTATTGGTTTCCATTCAAGTATCAACCTAGAGGAACAGAGAAGCAGATCCAATATTTTGCAAAATAAAACTATCATGGACAGAATGTAAGGAAAAACATCCGGGTAAGTGGGCTCCGATATACATCGGGTTTGGCACACATGGAGTACTATATCGCGGCAGTGAGAACGCGATATCAATGTGGGCCGAGCCCACTTCTATGTGGACTCAGACCTAGGTCCGAGCACATGTTTATAGTGGGAACACGACCTCAAGTCAGTGGGCATTCAAATAATACTTTTCACTTGGTGAGGAATTGCAATTTTGACCAATATCCACAAACATGAGTGTCAAATAATGTCATCTAGTAAATCAAAAGTTCTTGAAATTACCGATAATAAAACCAGACACAAAAATACAATTGTGCTTAGGAATTGAAATGAATCAAGTGCAATGAATGAGAATTTGGTCATTAAAGATGTTTGCTCCATATGGTCAAGTCTGACCTTTTTACGATTATGTCTTAATGATACTGAGCAAGCAAGTTGTGCATTTAAGGTTTATCAGTGATTTGCTAAATCAGAAAATCGCAACAAAAAAAAAAAAATCATCAAAAATCAGATTTTTTGTATGTTTGTAACAATTACAGTTATCCTAACATGCAAGGTAAGCCCAGAAGCAGCCTAATAAGGACACAATCGGATATTTTGTATTAATGTCCGTATGGGACCACTTACACAACAAGTATTAAATGGAGATTCCTATCTTCTCCTCTTGAACGACAACGTTTTCGTCCTTTTCTGGCAATTCTTCAGTTGTAAAAAGGAATTTCCGCGAATTCTACAGACTTATCCTTCACTTTTACGCTATTCCCTCCCTGCAAATTTCAAATATTTTTACTCTTTTGGGTACTATCACTGATATGTGTCTTAAGTGACAACCTCGGTTCTCCGATCTGCAGCTAACATTACCTTATCTATTCTGTCATCTAATAGATGACATTGAATGTACTATGGCCACAGCTTTTCACCTAAAATTGTGAATACTGGGTTAATGTGTTTAGTTTGCCTGTTTATTGCTCTTCCACCATCCCCAATTTGTACATTAAGAACTTGGGTTTGCCTTTAAATGTAGGCTTTCGCTATAACAGGAATCATGACAATGGCAAAGAATTAGAGCTTATATAAAAGTGCAGCTTTCTGTCCCTAGCTTTAAACCTTAATAACTTAATTTGCAGAAGCTTGAGGGCCTCAGATAGTCAGTCACTATACAGTGATCCACCCGGTAGCAGGGGACTGTAGGTAAAGAGTGTGCCGCTTCCGGATAAAATTGTGATTTTTGCACACAAGTCCTTTAGGCATTGATAATCCAGTAAAATTGATGGAATCACTTGCCACCCCCCTTACATGGCCCCCCAGCTTGGTTTCAAGGTTATACATATCAGGGTCACAAAATTTAAATGTTTTCTGAAGTGTTAAAAGCCACCATGGTGTTTATCTGGTTACAGAGATTCCAAAAAGGTATAGTGTTCCACTATCTATGGCTTATGTTCCGCAGTTATGGGTAAAAACTGTTAAAAATGGTTGACAAAGTCAATTTAGTGTAATGGGGCAAAGTTAAACTTGCTTTGATTCAGTTAATTATGGGTGCAAATTGTTTCCATAGCTTAAAGGATTAATAAGACTAGTTGCCTATCTGTTATGATTGTTTTCACGTTTCCAACCAAAACTAGGTCACAGGTCAATTAGAATCCAATGCGGCCAATAGCGGTTGACTTTATCGGCATTTTGGTTAATAACCCAGACAAGTAAGATAGTTCACAACTATTCCTTTTTCAATTCTATGAGCTTAACCAACAATTTGAAACACATTTACAAAAATTGGAGAAAATTTTACATTTTGACCCCTGTACAACCAAAAATTGACTTTTTTACACTTTTTATAGGTTTTTTACCCATAATTCCTAAAACTAAGAAGTAAGGTGAGTATAACTATACCTTTTGGAATCCTTGTAACCAGACAGACCTATTGGTGTGCTTTCAACACAATCGAACATTTTAAAAATTTTACCCTTGTGTACCTTGGAAATCCAAGCTGGGGGCCATGAAAGGGGTGGTTGTGGCAAGTGCTTCCATCAATTTTTTTGATTATCATGTATAAAGTACTGTGTACCAAAATTCACAATTTTATCCGGATTGCACACTCACATAAGATTGTGCATTACAGTCCCCCACTAAGGTGGAGAATATAATCTATGCAATACTTTGATAGATATTGCAAATAAGGCAAAACAAAAAAAAATTAGGAAGTTTTGTTCAGCTACGCGAAATCACTTTCAGCCCCCAAGTAACTTTGATATTTCAAAAAACCTATCACATACACAATTGTGGAATGACATGCCAGACATGACAGCATGATTGAATCCAGGATTGATCTTCAACAAAATGTTAGAAAATTCAATTGCAGTTGAATGTTTTGCCACAAAATCTACCATGTGACCTTTCAGCCATTCAGTATCAATAGGGGGAGAAGAAGTAGAGAACCGTCTTGGGGTCTCCCCTGTGAGTAACTGCCCAAGCAGCGAAGAATCTCTACAATTCCAAACACGGGTTAATTAAATTCATTTCTTAAAGTAGTCACCAATTCATGACTAGACCTCAGCGCAGGCCTTATCTAAGGTATGCCTTGACTATATTGAAAAGGGCATGATGAAAAGGAAAATAATGCTTAAAATCTCAAATGGTTAGGGCATTGTGCTAGTAGTTATAAAGTCCTATTCTGATTAAAAATAATTCAGACTATTTCATCTACCTGCCAGAAGAGTCCCACTTTAGTTTTATGTAGAAATATCAAATAGAGCATTTACATCTGAAAATATAGTGAAGGTACTTGTGTTTTCACAATAACAAAGCGTTGACTACTCAAATTACTTTAAAAAAGTTCAGATTTGTTTAGATATGTGGCCTCAAGTGTATCTGTCGACCATAACAAATAGATATTCCTTGTCTCCAAGCGAAATCGAGAGTTGTGATGGAGAATAAAAGACGCCCTTTATTTCTTTAAATTGATTACCTAATTCTGTGATGATAGGCATGTAGCACTCTGAGGTATAGGGCAAACTAAGTGATTGAAATTCTTTTTCATTTTCTTGAGTTTTGAGTGTTTCGCTTACAGGTGCATTATTTCTATATGGTGGAACAAAAAACACACACATGCACACAACACAACCCCACACATCTTTGCTGTAACATTACAGGCACTATCAATGATCCACCTGAGAGAGTCAAATATTTGAAATTTGAAGGAGTAGCTTAAAATGAAGGATAAGTCTCTGGAATTCTCAATTATTTTTCAATTGAAAAAATTGGCAAAGAGGGAAGAAAATAGCAGTGGTTGCAAAATTGAATTCCATTCTATTACATGTTATAGCAAGTGTACGTTGTACAGAGGGAGTAATGGCTAAATATCCGATTGGCCTTAGGTTACGTCGGTCTTTAAACGCGCTACAGTATGTATGGATACTATGAAGGTTATAAGTCTGTTAGAGGACATGCAAAAATGTGACATGGATTATCAGAATTCAACCTGAACGTTGAAATAATTTTGGTTTGGACAGTATGTATTAACCATAAACAGCAAAGGTGTGAAAATTGAAGAAATGTTAGATATTAACGCATGAGTACTATCTGTCAATGGTTCAACGGTGGGACCGATGTGATTTCTTCAAGCCAATTCAGCAAATAAAAATTAAGTATGGTAGTACATGTAGGCTGAACAGGACTATAAGAACTTTTGTTTGCCGTATTTCAACTGGTTAATGAAATGAATGTATGATGCTAACAGCCAATCAGAATAAGTATTGATGTTTGCCTATTTGTTTGTTTGTGTATCACAAGTCATTGGTCATGGTTTGTGGTGGTTGTCAGGATTTTATTCAGCTATTGTGCTGATCCGGGGCCGCGTGTATACATGATACGGACGCTTCCTAACATGCCCGCTATTTGAGGCTGGGGCGGATGGGGAACAGTCAGGGGTTTACACCCTAATCTTATTCGACACTGACTGCCGAGTACATGTACAGTTGTGACTCTCGTTACACGGGACCGACGGCCGGCCCTTAAACGTCCTCTCCTTGCTATTGATATAACACATGATACAAGTCAAATATAACCCTGTTAACCAATAAACACCTGTACAAATGGGTACACTAGGTTATGCAACAACTCTTAAAGGAGAATTAGTTAACAGTATTGTCGTTTAAGGTTTACTCGTCTTTGTAACCTCGCTTCGGCAATTTAACTTCCACTCTGGTAGAATTCTCTCAAACCAATCGAATTGAAATGCATGTTGCTGAAAAGAGTTCTAGTGATGTGCTACTGTTAATAGAGTTGTGTGCTGTGGTGTGTGCTAAAATGAGTTGATTTTAGAACATATCTGCATTTCATGTGCAAATTCACAACGAGAACATTAATTTTAACGGACTTACTTAATTGTACTTACAAAGGCAAAGTACAATGAATAAAGTTAAAAAAATCAGTTGCAAGTTTGTAATGGCGACTTACTAATCGAAGATGCAACTCATCGAAATTTAAGAAATTGTAGATCAATAATCAAAATTTAAAAATTATTGCACAAAAAAAGTCAATATTAAAAAAAAATTGGTAATCTAGTGCCTTCATAATTGCATATTACATATGTCAACCCTTTGCTCTTAGTATTACAGAAGAGGGACTAGATGAGATGTGAATAAAATGAACTTGAACTTTAAAAAAGAATCTTGAAAGCCGTTTTTCTCAAAAATGTGTATTTTGCATATATCTTCACTATTGTGCCGCGGCTGACGTTAAACAGATTCTTGGAATCAGCTACATGCAATGCTTCTCAAACCCAAAATGAGTTAATAATCTCTAATCTTTTAAGTCTTAAATTGAAAAGATGTCTACTAATAAACCTGAGGGTTCATGTTTACTTCATCCTTTAATATCATTTGTGACAGCAACAACCACCGTAAGTAGGAACAGAAGCCATTAGATGGCTTAGATACCATTTCTAATTTCTTTATCAAATCTATGTGGTGGACACTACAAATTTACTAAGCTTGTATGTCAAAAAATTTTAAACAACCAGTAACAAGAGCCTCCTCTAGATGTAATAAATCCTATTTGTGTTGGAAAAGTCAACCCTGACAGTTTAAAGCAAGCTTCCCAAGGAAGGATGTTTAATTGTCGTAATTTAATGTCTTGTGTATTGCATGAAAGATTTTTGGACTAAAAAATGGGAACTGGTGGACAGTAAAAAATTTGCTAAATGCATATTTTTTTCTGCAGTAGAATTGCCATTTACCAAAAATGTAAGGGAACTGGGAAGTCACAGCTGTTTGGCCCATAAAATTGTCTTTATTTTAGAACAATTTTAGCGTGGTGGACAAAATTTCGACAAACTGAAATAAGTAGTGCATGCAAAGAGCTATTATCTCTGTAAAAATCAGACAAATCCATTGCGAGAATCTTGCCTTATAGGGCCTTCAAAGGTCGTGATGTGAATGTTTATAGCGCCCTCATATGCCCATTCTCCATAGAAGAGGTTAAAATAGAGATTTTTAAAGAAAAATCGTATTTGCCCACAGGAATTTTCATAATATTTACACATGATGTATTTAGCGGAATAAATAATCCAAATCAGTGTCAAAACTGTGCGCACGCATAATTTTGTTTATTTGGTTTTGTCCTATAATAAATGTAGGACTGTACCCAGTCTCGGCGCTGTCTCTGGGTTTAGAGAGCACTTGGTTAAAGGATAATGTTAAACTAAAAACTTGAGGACTTTCAGCTTACCACCCTAGCTGGACAGTCCTGCCGGGCAGTCCTGCCAACCAACTTATCAACAGAACGTGAATTGCCACAGGGTCCTGGACTTAACACTAGTAGGGAGTAATTAGCCTGCTGAGACGTACGATCTTAGGCAAACTGTGTTCCAGGCCTTGTCTTTTGACATTATGAGAATAACGTTTTCACTTTTGTGCTTTGTGATATTATTTATGTTTAACATCCATTGTTTCTAGGAACCTATCAAAGTGCCCAAGTATGGAAAATAACAATAACAAATAAAATAAAAAACACGGGAAAGGAAGAAGCTGAGAAATCAGAAATTGTCATTTCATTCTTCCTCGTTTTTGTTGTGGTGGTTGGTTGGTTGTAGTATTTTCCTTATTGAGGATGGGTGATCATTCTGAAAATAAATAGGTACAGCCCTCTGCGCCCGGTAAAAGCCGTCGCATTAGGGAAATTCTCCCCTCCCAGGTGCAGACCACTGCGAAGCTGAAAACCGTAACCCATTCTAAGGGTAATTTTGCCCAAAAATGGTGTAAAAACCCAAACTAGTGCATTCCACCATGTGTGACCTTCGACCTAGGTGTTGTGACTTGACCAAGACTTGTCCTGTGCCCAGGTCAGCGTTCTACGCAAAGTGACCTCTAGTGACCTTGCCTTTTGACCTTTTGGGTCACTCTAAACCCTGATAACAACGTCAGCCTGTCCTCCCCCGACCCGGTATGCTAAATATTAGACCATTAGCCCCCCCCCCACCCCCCCCCACCCCCCCCCCGGCACTCCCACCTACCTTGGAAGCGACACGTATGTAATTAAGGCTGTTTAGACCCCCTTTTTTGTTTTTTATTTCACAATGACCCATATTTCGTTGGAAAATTTTCACTGTCACCAAGAGACCCTATTTTTGGGAAAAATAAAATCGCCCCAAAGACCCATTTTGGGAAAAATTTTGCAAAGTGTCACTCGAAAACCCTATTTGGGGGTAATTGGCTATCTCTCACCCAAATGCCCCTATTTTTCAGTCCTCTTGTCACCGAATGCCACAGCTGTTGGTTGTACATAGACGGTCACCCACTGGTATTCAGTATTCAACAGAAAAGATAATTACGTCGAAGCCATTACAATTAACATGTCTTAGATGAAAGATTAATTGTATAATAATTGCTTAGGAAACTTAAAATGGGAAGGACAAAATTGTCCCTTGGTTTGAAAACTGCAGCCAAAACTAGGGGAATGGACTGAAATTCCAGCCCCTGAAAAAAGCCAATATGGCGGCTGATGTACGAGTATCTAGATAGTTACAAACCATGGTCAGAAAAGATAACTATGGTGTAGCCATGCAATAACATGGTTCGATATGAAGATAATTGATAACAATTACTGATAGACTGAACCAAATTGAAGCAACATTTGTCCCTTGGTTAAAAAAGCAGGGAAATCTAGGAAACTGATGCCTTTAGTTAAAAACCAACCTGGCGGCTATGAACCAAATGTTCCGGTGCCTAACCCTGTGAATGCCCTTGGGTTTTGAAAGCACGGAGAGCCTACACCAATATCCATTTCGCTGAGGAACTTTAGGAGGAAAAAAGGGGGGGGTAATTTGGTGAGGAGGATGCAAAAATGTGTCATATCATGAGCCTCTCTCACATGTTGTTGAAACAAGGGGGTCATTCTCGGGCCAAATTCTACCATTCAAACCAGTTTAATATTGTCTATAACAGTAAAAATGGTTTTCTTGAGAGCAATGGAAATGAAAGAAAATAGGGGGTCATTTTCAGTGACAGTTGATTAAAAATGGGAGGCCTCAATTGAGAGTAAAGAAAAAAGGGGGGTCTGTCAGTGACAGGTAAAAAAGGGAAGCTTTCATGGACAGCAGGTTAAAAAAGGGTTGTCTTTCAATTTACGGGCATGTTTATTAAAAAAGGGGTCTTTCATTGACAGCAGATTTAAAAAAAGGGGGGTCAATAGTGCTGCACATCCCTTCACCTATTTTTGGGGTGCACCCCAGGGAGGGCCTCCCCACCAGTATAAGCCCTATGTGGGTATCAGCCATATGTCAAAGTATAAGATATGCCTAGTCGGACAGACAGGCAGATGTTTTTAGGAATATAGATATCTGAGGATTCGATACGAGCAATGATTAAAAGTGTCATCAAGCTTCATTAAGATGCTTAGGCGCAGGTATTGAAATGCGAAATAACAATTGAATGGAGTCGTATTCACTTATGCCCAAAACTATCAAATTTAACAATGAGTTATACCGTTATCGTTAATATGGCAATAAATGTCCACGACAAGGGTTTCCGGGTATTTGAATAACTTCTAGGATACCCGGTATTGGATTAGAGTTTCAATACAAATGCATTATCATAAAAGTAAATGAAAACCTTAAACCGGGAAATTGTGACTTTGGAGGTCAAACACCTGCCTGAGCCAAACCACAATGGTGGCGTGGCGACAAACCCCAGGTGGTTGTCAAAAGCCCCTCAGTCAGTTCCAGGGCCCCGTTTTTAAATCCTGCGCAAAAAAAACCGTCACACTGATTGGTCTGGATAAGTGTCTTACGCAACATCGGCACGTCGAGAGACAGTGCGAGTATCCCAGAACAATGTGTTTTTTACTAAGTTTGTGGCGGAGTACTTCCCCCGACTTCGGGGGAGATTGGAGACGTTTTTCCCTAAGATCTCGAGAGGGTCCACGGGGACGCGTGGTAATTTCAGTAGATTAGAGGTTTCATCACGTGGAACGAGGGAGGGTTCTAAATAAAATGAGGACAACACAGCATGAAGTACACATTCCATTGCACGCCGATGAAATCATTAAAAAAGAAAATCACAAGCCCCCCCCCCCCCCCCCGCAGCATTTTATGAAACAACAAATTAGCAAGGACATACAAGGAAAATATTTTGTGACCCTAACAATTAAGTTATTACACCTAAAAAGAGTTGAAACTAATTACAGTATACAAACTAATTATAGTCATTGTCACAAAAAATACAGATGGTGGGTGGTAGATAGAATCACGGTGATAATTTGCTAAAAGGATAGGTATTCTACATAGAAAGCGATTTAAAACAGTTGCAGGGGAACAGAGAGGAACGAGTCCATTGCATGCCTAAAACCACTCATCTAACCCCCAAAAGAAATCCAAACTCCTACCCCCCCCTGCAGCTCTTATGCCAACCAATTAGCAAGGACATATACAAGAGCATATTAAAATATTTTGTGATCCTAAACAAGTAGGTATGGGGAACCTGAAAAAAGTGACAATGCAAAAAAATTAATTTATAGTCATTGGCGCAGACGTACAAATGGTTGTTAATGTAGAATCCACAGTGACAATTTGCTTGAAATCATATTTATTTCTGCTATATAAAAATTACCATTTATCAGGGTAAGGCCTAAGGAACACAGAAGTCCACGCGTGCCTATAAACATCATTAACAAACAAAAATCACACGCCTACCCTTGCCGTATCTTATAAATTACAATTAACAACAAGGACACATACACAAGAACGCGTACATATTTGTGACATCCTACAATAAGGTTATGACACCTGAAAAAGTTGACAATCATAAAGTCATAGAAAAACTTCTAAGTTCATTGTGAACATACAAGGTGGTTGTATGTTTTTCACACTTCCTTATCTTTACATCTGCTTAATTTTATTGAATATTCTGACCAGTCAATTTGAACAGCCCAGTTGCAAATGCGAAACCGTGCAAAGGGCGAACCTAAAGAATCCAGGTAAACTTGCTAACAGATTTCCAAACGATTTAAATAAATGACGCGAAGCAGGACACCTTATTTAGGGCATTTTGTGCCATCGAATCTAAATTCGATCAAGAACTCACCAACCCACCTTTTTTCCATAAAATAACATTAGCATTCCCCTTTGGAACGTCCAGAAACCACAATAACTTTTTTACCAGACAGACAGACAGAAAAAATGATTACTAAGTCCCTGCCCAAAACACACAGTTAGGCATGACAAAAGTATAAAGGTGTATACAGAATACAGACACATAGTCTCTTTTTGATTGGGTTAATCCGGGGAAGTATCATGTTAGATCATGTA
This sequence comes from Ophioderma brevispina, assembly GCA_023653785.1. Lineage (NCBI taxonomy): Eukaryota > Metazoa > Echinodermata > Ophiuroidea > Amphilepidida > Ophiodermatidae > Ophioderma > Ophioderma brevispina. Next base: position 2,301 of record JAMKCH010059992.1, on the reverse strand, counting down.
ATGAGCCAATGAGGAGATACTCTAAGAAAAAACGGTGGTAGTTATTTTTTTTTTTAAAAAAAAAAAATTTTATTAATATTTCAATCCACCGTCCAGGAAAGGTTAACAATGTTAATAATGGGTTGAACATTTTACAAAAAAACCACAGCAAGAGTTGGAAGATTACATCAGACAGTTTCTTCAATTAAGTATTTCCAATTATGCCATCTGGTATTGAAGTGTGTGGTTTAAAATTTGTGTTAAACATACACTTTTCTTTTGTGGTACAAATTGATCAGATCATTTTTCCCATATCTAAAAGAAGGTCTCTCACCTTTAATTTACTTTTTAAATACCAGAATTTATTGACCAGAAGGATTTTGAATACATGGTCTTTGTAAGTTTAATTACCAAACAATACCAGCTCCTTACTCAGAACAAATTGACAACAAAATTTTTTTTTTTTTTTCTAGGGGGGGTTTAACCTGAACCCAATGATGAAAATCATTCCAAACTTTCTGAGTAAATTACATTCCCAAAAAAATGGAATTATTTTTTTACTTCCGTCATCCCCCCACAAAAGGTGCACAAAGGGTCTATTTGACTTCCCAAATTTGACTAAGGAGTATTTGGTACCAAAATCTGTTTAGGAGCCGAACCTGGAACCAACGAAGGTTGGACTCATACGGCTCACTTCCCATTGTAGTAAACAATCTTAAGCCAATCTATTCAGAAAATTGTGGTGCTTAAAAGGCAGGTTCCATTTCTCAATACACTTATATTGAACCTTTCTTTCTGTTAAAAAGATATTATAGAAAACGTTTACACCCTTTTGCATCTTTAAGAATGGTTGTTGACAAAATTTAAACCCCGAAATGGCATTGCAAAGAGAATTTTTTGCTGTATTTAAAAGATGAGCAAATGGTTTTTCAATCGCCTTTTTATGCCTAAAGAGTAAGAAAATTGGTTCTAAAATTAAATTTTCTAAATTCCCATTTACAGATAAAAAATCACCATCAAGGGTTAACAAATCTGAAATAGAATACCATGTTGATACCAATCTTTATAAGGATAGCTTGTTACCCACCTTAATTTTAGCATTATGCAAATACTGGAACTTAAAACCTCTATGTCTTAAGTCTTGGTACAAGCAATATTGAGAAAATCTTTCCATGCTAAAAAACACTTTTCCAGAAGTGTTATTAAATTCCTCTATATCTTGTTCCAAGTATACATCAGAGGAATATTTTCAAAATTACAGGTAGTGTAATCACTTAAATAAATTAAACATCTTATTATCACTGCTGTATCTAAACCAATCTACGAACCAGTAATCTTAAGGGGGTAGTATTCTTCAAAGTGTTATTGTGACTATTGTACATAAAAGCTCTAGTCCGGTCATTTCTCAATGATATACAATCATGCATGGATGCATGAAATACGCATGAACAAACACTTGCATGCCAAGCATGCAGGAAATATACACACACTATACCAATTACAAATGAAAGTGAATTCAAATGCGTTATTAAAAGATGGGATAAAATGAATGTGATAGCCTTTAGTATTGCAAGTAAATCGTAGTGATAATGCATGTAAGGTAACTTCACTTTAATGGAACATTGCTTTAATAAAACCTTCACATGGGATCTCTAGGTACAGAGTTAGAATTTATGTTAATCAATTTTACCTTACTTACCAAATGCACAGCTGAAATTTATTTACAAAGAACATATCTGTTACAAGCATGTTTCTTTCCAATAATAATCACCATTTCAATAGGAAAATCAGTATGAGTAACACACTGCATTCCACTTAAAAAGAGTTTTCAATTTAATTGAGGTTGAAGACTCGTTTTAAAAATTATATCAAAAACATTTCACATATTCGAATATTATGACAAAAGAGTTCCCTTGGACATATACCAGCCCTATGGGACCTATTGTTTATGTATTAACCTACTTTGGACCATGGCAGCAAGGATTTATTTAGGCAGTATTAAATCTAGCTCTATCTTTGCATGGCAAAAATGGAATTGGGGTGAATAAACCTATCTATGCAAGTGGGGAAAAGGTAGGGTTTTCATTTTCTTGTAGGTATATTTTCGAAACTTGATGCCCTAGTCACTGGCCAAAATTTCCTGTACAACTACCGGGATCTGCCTCAAGGCAGTTTTTAATATATTGATATGAAAATGATCAGGTCTCAATGCATTTTTCCAGCTGGTAACACACATACACAAACATCTGAAACCTTCGAACAATATGCCCCCATTTTCCTCATTTTCAAAAACTTGATTTCTAATCCGATACACGTTCCTTT
>JAMKCH010059986.1:0-17200 GCA_023653785.1 Ophioderma brevispina | reverse complement strand
TATATGAAGCGATTATATTAACGGTGTATAGGATTTTGGCACAGTTTCTTTAAAATGCCTATTTTCATGTAAAATTAAAATTTCATGTTCAAAAGACATCAAACAATATTGAGTTACTACATGGGAAAATATTTCTCGCTTAAGCCATTAAAATATATGTTCCACTCACGTTTGATATGTTGTTTTTAAAGGTTCTCTTAATACAATTGCGGAGAAGATGATTCTTTTGCAATTAGTTTTGGGTTAAGGCATCATGTTCTCTATTTGACTGGACTACAGTGTGAGACGACTGTAAGTCGGTCTATATCTATCCGATGTGCATGATCTTTAATAGCAAATTAAAGACAATAAGCTACGCTATCAGATGACAAAACATATGTTAGATGTGCGTTTCTTAACATATTCATAAGGAAGAACACACGTGTAGTGTAATGATTTCTGAGAGAAATATATATAAATTAAGTAAGATTTTATTGAAAACAAATACTCACGCTCGTCCGAATTAGCGTTCGTTTGTCGTTCCTGAACAGCATCCCCAAGGCCCTGCGATAAAAAGCAAACAATAATGCAATTTATTGCAGAATGAGAGATAAAACAGAGTAACAAAATAAATAGCATTGGAGAGACAAATGCTACACACTTCATTAAGAGACAAAATCAGAAATACCGAAATCAAAAGCAAAACCAAAGTCAAAAACATACTAGAGAAAATAAAAGAAGATAAAAAAAAATGGAGATATGCAGGGCATGTGTCAAGAATGCAAGACAATAGATGGATAAAGAGAGTGACAGATCAGCCAAGATCAGGAAAAGGAGAAGGGCCGACAGAAGAGAAAATGGAGGAATGACTTGACATCATACCTCGGGACCCCCATGGACCAGAGATGCTCAAGTCCGTAGAATATGGCAGTTGCTTGAAGAGGGCTACATCCAGCAGCCTACAACATTGCATGCAACAGCCAATGTAAAGGTAAATAAATAGCATTAAGAAACAACCCAAAAATGATTTCATTTTGATTCTCAAATAGCTGTTAATATACTTTAATATGCGGTTTTCATGAATTTCTCAAAGGTTTGACCAAAAAAATCTTGTTCAACATCCTTGAAAATATAAACAAATACTTTCAAACATCTGCGCTTTGATTTATAATTGTATTAGATAATAATTAATTGATATCATTTCTACTCTTAGATAGCTGTTTTAGCTTTAATTGTCATTTCTGGAATTTTGGCGGCCGATTTGAGAGTTATCCACATTTCCCAGACGATGGACCTAAAAAAATCCGTTCAGCATCCTTGAAGATATATAAAAAAGCAATCTTTAAAAAAAATCTTCACTTTGATATATATTTGAATTTGATAATAATTGAAAACAGCCCCCAAAAGGCTATTATATAGAATCTAGGGGTAGTTCTAATATTAGGAATAGCATAATACAATAATTAGCATTGAGAAACGCTGAAAATTGAATTCGGTTGGACTGTTAGATGGCTTTTTTAGCTTGAATATGCAATTTTCTGGAATTTTGGCGGCCATTTTAAAAAAGCGCCTTCCAAAGGTACCGATCATAAATCCTAATTATTTAAATACCATTATATAATAGAGAACATTCAGAAATACCACAAAATTAGCCGTTTCTAGCTTTAATATACCGTTTCTGGAATTTTCACGGGGTTTTTTGACATGTGAAAAACGCCCTCTAGCGAGGGTTCGCATTTCCCAGAGGTTTGGACCCAAATAATCTGTTAGCTAACATCCCTGAAAATGTAAACAAAACTCTTCCAAAACATTCTTCGATATCATTTATACTTGTATTCAATACTATTTGCTACGGGTATTCATAAAATATACTTAGTGGAAATACCATTACACAATAAATTAGCATTAAAGAACAATACCCCAAAATTGATTTTCACATTAATTAGATAGTGCTGTTATCAAATATGCTTTCTGGAATTGGCGGCAATTGAAAAACGCCTCAGCGAGAGATCCCCCCACATTTCCAGAGGTGGTTGGACCCAAAAAATCTTGTTCACATCCTTGAAAGGTACAAGAACCACACTTCAAACGTCTTCCCAACTGCTAGTAATAGGACTGTAAGTTTGAACCCTACTATACAATGGTAAATCGCAGTCCGTGTCAAGCTAGTGCATTTTAAGGCCAACAACATTTGTCATCAGGAGTTAGTAGCAGGAGACAGTAGTGAGAGAGTGTGCGCTTTCGCAATAAATATTGTGAATTTGCAGGCAGGTACTTAAGATTACAAGGGATTCTAAAAAGGTATGGTTGTCAATATATGGTTATAGTTTTGGAGTTGTGGGTGTAAAAACTCAAAAATGGTGTGAAACGTCAAATTTCGGTGGTACGGTCAACAAGCTAAAAGTGACGTTGATTCACCCGGTTAATGTGTTACACTCGCTTAGGATTGAAAAAAATACATAGTTTGCCTTATTGGTTAGCTTAGTTTTCAGTCATCCCAAAATGGTTACAGGTCAATCGAAAAGCATTAGTCGCTATAGCTGTTGAATTTATTCGCCATTTTGGTTAATAACCCAACACGTAAGATAGTCAAACTATTACTATATTCATCCATGATCTGAACAAACAATTTGACCACGTCTTTACAAAGAGGAATTGGAGGAGCAGCAACGTTAATTTGGACCCCTCTACCACCAAATTGACTTTTCACCATTTTAACAGTGTTTCTTCATACTTCCAAAACTAAAGCATAGGTCATAATCTATTCCTTTTGGGAACCTGCTATAAACAGACAAACATCATGGTGTGTTTTCATCCACAATCGGAACAATTTTATTACCCCTGTGTAACCTTGAAAATTCCAAGATGGGGGCCATTAAAGGGGATTGGCAAATGCTTTCTCAATGTGTTGATATCAATGCAAAAAGTACAAGTTTGTGTACCAAAATTCACAATTCACAATTTTATCCAGATTTGCACACTCAAATGAGATTGGCCACTTAAGGCCCCCACACCACTATAGGCTTAACCCTTTTTTTAAAAAGTGTCCAAGCTAAATAAAAACTTCCGTTAGTGCCCAAGGGGGGGGGTTCCTAGGGACAATTCCCAGCTAACCATTTCCCATGGGAAGTGTGATCATGACACTAAACCAAGTAAATGGGATCACGTAAAGAAACCATTATTCCACAATAAAAAGAAAATCCGAAGCTTTGACCTAGGACCTATGGCCAATTGAATTGTCACTCTCCGAGAAAAGTGGTCTCCCACGTTCCATCATCAGCAATGCATATAAGGTTTTGAACCAAAATAATTCATTATATGTACTTCTAGAATAACCAATTAAATAATCATGCAAAATTAGCCACATTTATACCATCTTGTATTTTTCTCAGAAAATTCAAATCACCCTTGGATGTCCCATAGACTTACACGTTAAGAGCACGGCCATGACAAAATTAAAATTGATGCTATAAGGCCATACAAAAGGTTATTATTGAGTATTATTAAGTATTAATTATTGCCTCCTAAGGTCTATATCTAAGCCAATCAAATCAAAGATTAATCTCTTGAAATTTTAATTAGTAAAATATCTTGATTTTTTTCACTTCCTTAGTGTCCGGGGGGGGGTCCAAGGGACCCAACCCAAATATTCAACGAAGCCGTGTGGCGGGATTAAGATTTTGTATGCAGGGGAAGATATTCATAAATCAGGACAATAGCATAAATCTTCCTAGAAAAATGAGGCGTGACAGAGGACATCGCAAAAAAAATCAAATTGTTGGTACTCTGAGAAACCCCCCCCCCCCGGGCACTTAAGGGGGAATCTAGTCCGAACCACACATTAAAAAAAAAAAACTTGTTTTCTCATAATTCCGGAAGTATATCTCAAAATTTTAGTGGTGTACCTAAACCTTTTTCCAAAACATGCCGGAAAAATGTCACCCGGTGCCATGGTAATAAGGCCCGCTAACTTGCAGGGGTGGATTTAATTGCTTCTGTGACTGGCCCGTGGGCCAGTCAGTGAAATAGGGACGAAACTACTGGCCTGCAGTAAACTCATTGGCCCAACATGTTTGATATGGTCATGAATTTCTTGGTTATACCAAACTTTGATTTTGGCCTAAATGTCAAAAATTAAATAGGCCCCTACATTTGAGCCCCCTTCCCCAGTTCTGAGCAGCACTGAACTAGGGTTGGATGTTCGGCGACAACTGCGCCAAACTTGGGGTTTGAGAACTTAATTTTTTGAATAAATTTCGTTCTTCGGAAATGATTTTGGTTTGTTTGTTTTTTTTTTTTCAATATATGGACTTGTGAACTGCATTTTAGGTCAAATTAGAGGATGGTGAAGATTGAATGAACGGGCAAAAAATTCAGCCAAGGAGCTAAAATTTGTTAGTTTCGTGACAAAGTAGGGGAGTCCAAAGGCAAAAGAGACGCGAACGGGAGTCTGATCGATGCACAAACCTTACCCGCCGTTCAGATCAGTGCCCTGAACATGATCCAGTGGCGGGCGTCAATGGGGGACTTTGCCCCCCCCCAATTGTTTTCTGGCCCCCCCCCTAGTTTGCCCCCCCCGGCCGAAAGAAAAAATGAGGGGGATTTGCAAATATTGGTTTTTAAAAGTCTCCATGTGTGCTACTTTGCCCACCCCCAAATAAATTAACTTCGGCCCCTGTTTGCCCCCCCCTCCCCAGCTGGAAGAGGTTTGGCGCGCCACTGTGAAAATCTCCTCCCAGCTCAGGGCCTCAGTATCTGTGTCTACTTTGTCAAACTTTTTGGCATTTACTTACACTCAAATTTTCTCCAATTCACATACTTGGTAGTAGTATGTACACAGTCAAAAATATAACTTGATAAATAAAGTCGCCCCATACTCTTTCATGTTCTACAAAATCATAAGTATTTGCTCAGTCTTCAGTTGTCACTTGGGAGATAGTGGAGATAACATCGGGTCGGGTTTTCTTTTTCAAACTCGGCTCTTTGCATCTTTTATTAATTAGAACGGCTTCTATTCGTTTCTTGTAGGGCTGGTCCAATGCAATTCCCATGGCGGATCAGAATTTGAAAAATGTCAAAAAAATTACGGGGCTGAAAGGCTGTAACGGGTCCAAAATAGCCTCAAAAATTGAGCTGATTTTGCAAGAATTTCAGAATTCCCGGGAGGTCAAAATGCTGCATTTTGCTGAATTCTGGCAATTAAAATGCCGCGAAGCAGCGTGATATGTTAAGAAATTATGTCGTAATGTGAAATCATAATTCGTGAAGAGCACTCATACACGGGCCGTAGGTACTTATGGCCTCGCTCCTATGCACATTAAACGTTATGATTAACAGAGGGACTAACACACCTGTTTGTGTTAGAGAAGTTGTGCAGGTGGGAGTGCAGCACTTGAATGATAGTACTGATGATCTTTGACAAAGCGAAAAGCAATGAAATAATTCAAAATAAAAATGCTGAAGCCAATTTGAGGATAATTCACATGGGTAAAACTGGAATTTATTACAAGACCTACCAAACTTAAACGTACATTCTGAAAATCAACATGGCCCCGACGGGCAAAGCTCAGTTGTATATAATTCTTACTGGCCCGACATTTTTTTGGGGGGCAAAAATTTCCTGGCGCGGGCCAGCGGGCCAGTCTCAATCGAGCCCTGCTCAACTGGATGTAAAATGTTGCGATGTGTCAATACGGGAGGAGTCTATCTCAAAAAGATTTATCCTATTAGATGATCAAAAGCATTGGAAGCTAGGTTACAAGATGTCAAAATCAATAATTACCACATACTAGCATGGTTAAGCAGGGCTAAAGTCTGGTTCATCTGAACAGCAGAAACCCAAGTATGGTTTTGGTCAAGATCACTGATATGTTCCCAAGGCTGAATTCAATTATTTGGTTCCTTGTTGTCATAAAGATAGAGAACAAACAGAGAAGAAATAAAGTGCCTACCCCACTATGGTCTTCAGATATGACTGTTCCCATGGTGACAAATGCGCGGCAGGTCATGTGACCGGTTGCCATGGTATGGTAACCATCTTGGATTGAAAAAAAATGCGATAACTCCAAAAAGTATTATCCTATGAGATGAAACAAAAAAACAATTGGAGCTGAGCTTAAAGGAACAACTTTGTGTCCAAAAATCTCAATTCTGAAAAAAGTCCCCTGAGATGGATTCCCCCTTAAAAGAAAAGAATCCGAATCGCCAATAAGGGTATGGAAATCACTAACTGATCTCGATCACCTGTTTTTAAACGACTATCCTTCATATTTTGTTGCCATTTGTACAACCACAGCCCGCAATTGAGAAGACAACTAAAAAATTAAATGCATTAACGGACTAAATCACCCGCTAATTCATGAATAGCGCAAATATGAGACGAGTGTTGAAAATATTGGCCCATGGTGCTGCATTTCCCGTACCAAATCTCACCATTAGCTGTTCGATCGTCGGCACACATAAACTGTTCCTAATTACTTCAAAACCTTTTGCTGATCTAAATTGGTCACAAGATGGTATGGGCCAAACATCTGCAGCATGTTTCTTACAGGGGCAATTCGTGATCCACAACGTCGCCCTACGCCTTAACTTCAACCAAAGTTGAAGATTGAGATGTTTAATCATCTGAACCACCAGCCTTAGTAATCCATGTAGGTACCTCATCTTACGTGTACATTCGGTCGTAATCTCAGAAATTCGAAGCAGGGCTATGGGACTTAGGAGGAACAAGCAAATACTATATCTTAAAACCGCAAGATCGGAATCCACTAAAATTTTAGGAAAAGGTTTCTCAAGGATACTAGTGAACCATTGAATAAAACAGGGACGTTGCTGGAATCACGAAATGCCCCTTTAATAAGAAAGTTGGTATTATTAATTGAAACATAAGGCGGGAAAAACCTCATATATGCATTTGGAACTTTAAGAGCAACCTCACATGTAGTAAAAAAAATATGTAAATTTCACAAAATGTCAAACCTCATATGTAACATTTAAGTTGGGAGACGCCAAAACTGAATAATTTGCTGGTTATGCCTTAACAAGAAAGTTTTTTTCTTCTGAGCTATTTGAGTAATTCTTACCAAGTCTTTGAATAAATGCGATGCGATTTACTCTTATATTGACTAGAATTCAAACTAGAACCCGATGTTCACAAAATGCACAAATGAGGTTTTAGCACTGGGCCCACTTTTTACATAATGGTTTTGCATTTGACCTCTAGAGTTACTATGAGGGTTTTTTTCCCACCCAGCGAAGATATGATAGGGAAGTAGATAAGTCATAATCTTCACCAATATCGTGCACTTCTGGAGAAAAAGCATGAATTGGCACAAACCTTTCTTGGGGTATGTAAAGCAATGTCAGAAGGGGGTGTTCAAAATTCGACCACAATATGCGTAATAGGCCCACGCCCCTTTTTATTACACATTTAGTAGTAATGTTAAAAATAATTAATTTCAAGCATATATCAAAGTTTGGTATTCAAAATTAAAGCTTGAGGACATGTAGAGTGCTAAAATGATTAAAATATTTGAATATTTGAGTAAGTAGAGTCAGTTTGGGTCATTAAAGGTTAATCAAGTACCATTTGGCCAGGTTTTGGTGGCTGAAATACCGAAGGTAAAGGTGCATTCGTGATTCCAGCACCTTTCTGTTGTATTTTTTGTTCACAATTCACTGAGAAGACAGCGTATTCACAAAGTCTGAGCTGATCTCGATCTTTTGCGGTTTTGGTTATGAGCAATTGCTGTTCCCCACGGTCCCATAGGGCCACTGTGCTGTAAATCTGTCCGTTAACGGAGAGAAAATACAAAATTGAAATGTCTTAACAGACGCCACCGAATTTTGCCCGTAAGGATTAGGTACATGGATATAAGGCTAACGGTTCAGATGATATAAAATCGCACTTTTGTTAGGTAAGTCGGGCGACAAGGTTGTGGAACACGAAATGCCCTTTAAGGTTTGGCGTCAAAGTGTCAAAATCAAAAGTGATCTCCCATTGGTCGCTCCAAGGTTATTGAGAAAATGCATGTGAGAAGCACAACAACTACTTTTACTGTAATAATATATCCATACACACGCCCCTTGTAGTCTTGTATTACGACACAGTTCGTAACTTGCGGTTCATTGTAGAACATGCATTTTTAACTTATACAAGTAAAGGTGCGTGTTCGATCGTCTTTGGGACCCCCCCCCCCCCCCGATTACCGCAAAGTATATCGATTTTGATATCAGTGAAAGCCGTAATTTTTAGTGTCGTCCCGAAATTTTGAGCCCTCAAATCCATTCCATTCACAAGATATAAACATAAAAACCGCCGGTTTAGTGGTTAAACCATCAATAATAGGGCTTTAAAAAGCATTATTGCAATATACCATCAAAACAGCAAGTTTGGTTCGCACCGGTTACAAGTTGGTGTATGTGCCAGTATCTCATATCAAGTAGAGCTACCAATTACACATAAATCGGAAACAAGCAACTTTTAATATTCACTTGCGATTATTTCAGGTTATTGATAGGACCGTCAAATTAGGAAAACATAATGAATACACCTAAATCGGAAACAAGCACCTTTCTATTCACTTACGATTAGTTTCCGGTTATTGATGACCAGTCAATATTAGGAAAAAACAAATGAATACACATAAATCGGAACAAGCACCTTTAATATTCATTGCGATTTTTGAGGTTAGATAGACCAGTCAAATTAGGGGAAAACATAATGATTTAACCAATATATCTCCAGAATTGTATGGGGAAACCTTTACGAACAACATATAAAAGTGTACCAAACTCCAAGTAGTAGAAACATGTATGGGGCAAGGTTCTACAGGGTACGAAAAATATGAACTGGTTTCGAAAGGTGCGAAAAGTTAATTGCCTTTGAGGATTAAAAAGGTATCGTTTCCGTATCTGGAACTAGTCTTACCGGTGACAAGGCAAATAGGTTCAAGGTCACAAGGGTAGAAATTTTAGATTTACCCGTTGTTTATTAAAAAAATATGTCAACGGGTCGTCTACTGGGACATAATCCCAAAATATACTGGTTGCACCCTATATGATATTTTGTTGCATTAATAGAATGCAAAGTGACTGGGCTATGTGAGGTCATAAACTATAACTTACTTATATTGAAACTGTCAAACAAAGAATTATATAAAATTTAGTATCTAGTGTGACTAAATGAACAAATTTTAAAACATTTGGAGAAAATGGGACACATTTTACCCAGGATGACCTTGTGAACTGTTATGTGCCTTATTATAATATAAAATATAGATCACAATATGTAGCAACTATCCCTTCATTGACTCGTATTCTAATATCCACAGTGTCGAATTTTAGTGAATCTAGTATATTGTATATTTTAGTGGAAAGTGTAATACTGCGTATTAAGGCATGAAGTATTGCGTCAGACATTTATAACAATAGGTCAATACATGTCTAATGTTTGTACCAAGTTGATGGTTAACCGATTGTTCAGAAAGTTCCGGCCGTGGGGACAAGGGGAGCTTGGAAATAGCTAAAATGTCTGGAAACTCATGTCAAATTCCACACTGGGAATTCCATCGTAAATTTGTTTCCTTCAAACACAACAAAAAATCATAAAATAAAGACAACAAAATGAAAATGAATAATATTTAAATAACCAGATACAAAAAAATCATTTACCATCTGAAAAGTTAATATCTTTGAGTTTCCCAAGATCAAAACATATTGATACAGACGGATGTTTGCCAGACGTAACGGTAATTCATCAAAATCAAAAATTGTATACTTATTCTCAGTAAAAATAAAAATAAAGTAACAAATACAAAAAGACGTACACAAGATGGATGGCAAACAGAAAGAAAGCAACCAAAGGACGTTCTGTCCAAAACTGTATTTTTGTTCAAAATTATCTGTAAAATTGTGATTAATGAACACAGTAGTTGGCATAAAAAGAGGATGGTGTCAGGAGAGTTCAACAGAGATTGGGTAGGATTTCTGGAAGGGACCTTGTAACAATTGAGCTATACTATTTGATTGACATGTATCGAACCTGAGACAGAAGTACCCAACAGACTAGCTAGAGTACCGCCATGAAAAACAGGAGTACACTTGAAGCACAGGCCTTCTTTACTATGTTCAAAACGGTAGAAAATCACGTCCAGGAACTCTGCGCATAATGAATGACACCTCTATAAGAAAGAGGACAAATCTGAATAAAACAAAAATACATGAAAGAGCAGGATTTGAGAGTTCCTGGGACTGACAACAGCAGTTAGAACCACACTGCTTGGCATGCACATTAGACTGGCTCTGTGCTGGAACATGATTGGCAACATTCTAGATGGATCTTGGTGGACAACAAGTCTTGTATGAAGCCGGTATTGCCGTGTGTGAAACTTCTAATTCATTATGAAAAGCTGACAAGGACATGGCGCAACCATCAGTCTAAGGCAACTGATAATTGGGCAAAAGCTCAAACGGAATGATTTGCAGATCACAAATATTTTGATGGAGTCTTTTTATAGATTTTGGAGGAATGTAACCTTGGTCAAGGCGGTGTAAATTATTTCACCACCGAACGGTGTAGTGCTACAGCCGTCATGTCATTCGAAATATAATTGAAATGGCGAGAGTATTGGGCTCTGAGGAATGTAATGTTGTTAGAATACACATGATGACTAAAGAGCTCAACTTTCCAATACTGTGATATCATTTCTTGGTTAATATAGTGCTTGATGTGATCTTGATGTGCACTCGGCTATCACCAAGACTTTAGTGCTATACACAGAGGGCTTGGAAGCGCTACCGCACCCTGGGTCATTGCCAGGACCATATGGGATTTCAATTCCCATGCATTGAATGTTTCACTGAAAAGGTAAAGGGATTTGGAGACATTTGGGTATTCAAAAAGACTATGATAAAGTCCCCAGTATGTCATCAAAATGCTCCAAGATCTAGCTCTGGTTAGACTGGCTAGATGAATGCTCAGGATGTTGCAAACTCCTGACAGATATTAGATGCTATGTAGACCGTCGATTGAAAATATCCCAAGGTAGGTGGTAAGAACTGCTGAAGTATGGCTGCAAGAAGAAATGACCTCTATGTTCGTTGAACTGCAAGTGGCTGGCCACTCGCCACAAGAGTTTTTGCTCTGGAACATCTTTAGGGTTGAATTTCCCAAATGATAACCGTTGTGGATGTACGTTGCAGAAATATTGCAATCTGTACATCCTCAACGACGAAGTGCCATCATTTCTTAATAGATGAAATAGATACTAAAAAGACAAAGTTTCAATCAAAGCAGAGAAGTTATACCAACTTTCCAAATTTGCACTTTTCTGTTTCAATAAACATGCAAGAGTAGTGACGATGGTGGTGCTTGTAGTGCCTATTATGGATGGTACGGCAGCACAGCATATACTTTGTAATATCCAACAAAATTATTAATTATTGTGTGAAAATGAAGTAGGCTATTTGTCAATGAAACACATAGTATTTATGTGGATATGAAAACAAAAATCAAGTTTTATTGGATTGATATTTTTATTTGTTTACAAGGTCGGAAATTTGTTTTGACCTAATTACGGAAACTGCCCTTTATTGATGCATGCCATGTAGTAACTTGATTCAAAATTGGAAATCCAATGACCTTTAAATGACCTCTAAACTGGACCCAAACTGCTAAGTACATCTAAAAGTTTTAAGACATCTTTATGTTCCAGGCTTAATTGATTACCACAAACTGAAGCGTTCTGAGGGAGTTGACATTTTGACATAATTAAGCAATATTGCCAAACAAGGGGGCGGGGCATATGTGTCATTAATGAGGTCCGAGTTTTGGGCACCCCTTCTAACTTTGCTTTGGGACACCCCAAGGAAGTATGTGCCAAGTTTCATGGCTTGTCCAGAAGTGCCGATTTATGGTTATCACGACATAATCCCAAAATATACTGGTTGCACCATATATGATATTTTGTTGCATAATTAGAATGCAAAAGTGACTGGAGCTATGTGAGGTCCTAACTATAACTCTAATTCTATATTGAACTGTCCAAACAAAGAATCTATATAAAATTTAGTATCTAGTGTGACTAAATGAACAAATTTTAAAACCAGTTTGGAGCAAATGGGACAAAATTTAACACAGGTGAACCTTGAACTGTTTGTGCCTATATAATAAAACTAGATCACAGATACTGTAGAACTATACCTTATTAATTCGAACAATTCCATTTTTTATCCCCTGTACAAACAAATTAATTACATTTTTAAAAGTTAATATCTTTGAGTTCCAAGATCAAAACATATTGATACAGAAGGAGTTTTAGCGTAAAGGTAATTCAATCAAAATAAAAAATATATATAATTATATCAAGTAAAAAATAAAATAATAGTAACAATACAAAAAGACTTCTTCCGTCCAGTGGACAGAAGAAAAGTCAATCAACTGAACGTTCCTGTCCAAAACTTGTATTATTTGTTCAAAATTATCTGACAAATTTGCATTAATGAACACAATTACGTTGGATAAAAATGAGGATGGTGTCAGGAGTTCTACCAGATATTGGGTAGGATTTCTGGAAGGGACCTTGTAACAATTGAGGCTAAATACTATTTGATCTGACACTTTATCGAAACTGCTACAGAAGTACCCAACAAACTAGTTCACAGAACACCGCCATTAAAAACAGGAGAATACTTGAAGCACAGGCATTTCTTTCCTATTTTCAAAACTGTAGAAAAATCACGTCCAGGAACTCTGCACATAATGAATGAAACCTCTTAAAGAAAGAGACAAATCTGAATAAAACAAAAATAATGAAAGAGCAGATTTTGAGAGATTTCCTTTGTATGACTGACAACATCAGTATAGAACACACTGCTTGGCCTGCACATAGAAATGGCTCTGTGCTGTGGAACATGATTGGCAACATTCTTGATGGATCTTGTTGGACAGCAAGTCTAGTAAGAAGCCGGTATTGCCGTGTTTGAAACTTCTAATTCAATTCTGAAAGCTGACAAGGACCTGGCACAACCATCAAGTCTCAGCACTTATACTTGGGCAAAGCTTCAACGGAATGCTTTGCAGCTCACAAATACTTTTGATGGATCATTTTTTCTAGATTTGGAGAAATGTAACCTTAGTCAAGGTGGTCTAAATTATTTCACCACCGACCGGTGTAGTGCTACAGCCTTCATTGTCATTCGAAAATATACTTGAAAAGACGAGAGGATTGGGCTCTTGAGGAATGTAATGATGTTTATACTAACACATGAATGACCAAGAGCCCAACCTTCTCAATACTGTGATACATTTCTTGATTTCATATAGTGCTTGATGTGATATTTATTGCGCACTCGCTATCACCAAGACTTTCGTGGCTATACACAGAGTGCTTGGAAGCGTAAGCACCTGGTTCTTGCCAGGAAACCATATTGATTCAATTCCATGATTGGATTGTTTCCTGAAAATGTCAGAGGGATTTGGAGCTTCTGGGTTATTCAAAAAGACTATGATAAGTTCCCCAGTATGTCCATCAACATGCTCCAGCTCCTAGCTCTGGTTAGACTTCTAGCTACTGCTGGATGTTGACAACTCCTGACAGCTATTAGCTGCCCTATTGTAACCTTGCGATCTGAAATATCCAAGTATGTAAAGAACTGCTGAAGTATGGCTGCAAAGAAATTACCTCTATTGCTAGTGAACTGCAAGTGGATTGGCACTCCCACAAGAGTTTTTTGCTCTGGACATCTTTAGGGTTAAATTCCCATGATAACCGTTGTGGACGTACGTTGCAGCAATATTTCACTCTGTCATCTCCACGACGAATGCCGTCATTTTCTAATAATTAACATAGATACTTAAAAAGACAAAGTGTTCAAATCAAAGAAGTTATTACCACTTTCAAATTTTTGCATATTTCTGTTCAAATAACATCAAGAGAGTACGAGGGCTTGATGTCCATTTTGGGAATGTACGGCAGCATCATTCACCTTTTTGTATATCCAACAAATTCCTTATTATTTGTGAAATTGAATAGGCCTATTTGTTCATGAAACTACATAGTATTACCACTTTTGATATGAAACAAAAATCCAGTTATTTGGAATGATTTTTATTTGTTTTACAAATGTCCGAAATTTGTTTGACATAAATTTACGGAACTGCCCCTTTATTGTAATGCATGCCATGTATAGAATTTGATTCCAATTTGGCCTCCCAATGAACCTTTAATGACCTAGCATGACCCCAAATGCTAATATACCCTACTAAAGTATCTTTAAGACAATCTTTATGTTCCAGGCTTTAATTTGATACCACACGATAGGTTTCTGAGGATTTTCCATTTTGACAATAAGTAGCACATATGCCAAAAGGGGCGGGCCTGTGACTCTTAATGAGTCCGATTTTTGGGCACTCCCTTCTAAATTTGCTTTGTACACCCAAAGGAATGTATGTGCCAAGTTTCATGCTTTTTGTCAAGAAGTGCCGATTTTTATGTTATCTTCTACTACACTAATAGGCAAGTTTCTATGTACACCACCTTGACTTTCATTTTCAGGATTGACAGTGTCAGCCTTCTCTGCTTCCCGTGGCAGACGTCACAATGCACATACCAAGAAAGAGAACACTGCGAAGCATACTGACTGCCTTGTGTTCTGATTGCACAATATGAGATTTGAATAAAAAATAATTATTATATAGAAAATGACAACATTTCAAAATGTTTTTCAAAATAGAGATTTTTGTGAACGTCATTTCAAAGGATGCCCCACAATAAGTTGAGAGAAAATCCTACAGCCTGCCCCCCCCCCCAAAAAAATTATTATGCTTGGTATTTTATTAAAAGCATCTCGTGGCCCAAAGGCCAAATTACATGCCAGTTAACATTTAAAGAATTGCACAGCATTTTTAACCAATATTATAAACCTAATAAAGCACATATAAAAAGCACATACAAAATGGCAGTCAATAAAACAAGAATTAAAACATTTGTAGAGAGCTTTCTAATTGCAAATAAATACGTACACAACCCAACATACTAAACCATTTTGAAAAAAAAGTGACATCCAAAAGTGAAAACTTACATTACATCACTCATAGATTGCAACGCCTATAACCAGAATCAAGATAATTTTGCACATACAAAAATATATATTATCAGATTGGTGGGGATAAAAAAATTAAGACTTTATTCACAAGGTCAATATAATAAGGAATGGGGCGCACTGAAAACGCTTTGTCCTAATCTGTGAAGCGTGAGATTCGGTGGCTATTACGCAAAGGCGACCATGCTCTCTAACCTTGTAGTAGAAATGAGACATTAAGTCCTATCATTCTTAGAGCCCTTCGGCAAACTTACAGCAATGTTCCACTCTCCTATCAAGGAGAGAGTCAAGTTTGCAATCCTTTAAGCCTGTTCCATATGAAATGTAGTCACTACCCCATGATAATACGGCACTCCTTTTTTGATTGGATTCGATATCATGCTTTCTTTCAATGTAATACTTGAGTGCCACACAGTATCGGCATACTCCCAGAATCGGTCTTATGTAGGCCACCATACCAGCACATAGCTCATCTTTATCAAACCAAATTTTTTCAGGGATCTCCGTAAAAAGCCTTTATTGCCTCTTTGATCCATGTTTGTTAACTTGAGAATCCACTTCAAATTGTCTTGAAGATTAACCCAAGCCACTTTTGCTTCTGACATATGTCAGTGGCTCACTTCGATTCCTAAGCTGACACTTTTGGCACATTTTTGCACAAAACATACTTGGAGGGCCTGACATTTGGTGGGATTTAATTTACGCTTAGTCACCTCTTACCCCTTGTAAAATCATGAAGATCAGCTGCAACAGAGCTAAAATGTGGTCTACTAGTATTCTCAGCAAATGTCCGGTCATCCACATACTTTGCACAACCAAAGAGGCAAATTGATCAGCGCATTAATTAAAACTGGAAACCCAATGGTTCCCAATTTTTGACCCTGAGAACACCTCCTTTCAGACCTGAAGGACTGTCTTTCATTAAGACACCTCTGGGAGCGTTGCATGCTCTTGACACCATAGAATATAGGTACTATGTTTCTAATGGTCGTCTGAGCGCATCCACCCATCTCCATCCATTCGCCTGATGATCCCATATAGGGTGAAACTCTGAGTAGCGACATGCTATTCCAGAATGTCTAGCATTTACAAATTTATATATATATATATATAGATATATATATATAATATATATATATATATATATAATTATATATATATACCAAACATCTATCTGCGACAATGATTTTTCCGAAATGCCACAACTTACCGTAATTTTTTTGTATACTCTTAAACAGTGACAGAGTTTATAAACTATTCTTCTAACCGCTTTTTTCGTTCGGCGTAATTCTGAAGTGTAATTGATAGCCTTAAGTACTGTAAAGACCATGTCAATGCCATTTCCTGATTGGACATTGTCTGAAAAGTACGGTGTTTGTTTGATTTCTATTGGCTGCGTTATTTCAAAACCAAATATACTAGTCTAAATACGAGTCCCAAAGCTTCCACAAACACGAACATATGGTAACACGATGAAGCCCCATATAACACTTAATTTGAATGTAATAAATAATGGTGACCTACCATCCCTGACAAATATGCGTTATTTACATGTCTTATTACACACTCTGAATACAGTGACTTACACAATATTGGACTGAATCGTTTCCCATTATCATTGTAATTATCGCATGGGTTGATGTTAATTTGTTTGTTTCGCTACTGGCCCGTCGAGTCACTGAACTAAGAAACCTAATGGCCTTGTAGTAAACTCCGGGCCTGCATTAACTCATGCCCAATCATTTTCCATCATATTGAAAACTTGAAATAGGCCTCATACAACATACATTTAAAAAAAAAAGGCTCCGAGATCTACCCTGGCACCAGTTCCGCCATTAATTTCCGCGGGGTGGGGGGGGCCAGTTATATTTGAAAGTATGGATATGATGCGTGGAAAGGCCCGTAGCCATGAATTTATGTGGGAGGGTGCGAAATTGCAGAAGCGGACCTTTTGCGTACCAACATTTTTTTTTCGGCGTCGCTGAGCTCGCCGGTTGACCGTCGCCCCAAAATTCTGACGACGGGGGGGGGGGGGGGGGGTGGGGGGGGGTGTGGGAAGTGGGGAGGGGAGAGGGTCACATCACACATCTTCAACGTTAATTCAACAGTAATAATGGAT
>JAMKCH010059982.1:0-49445 GCA_023653785.1 Ophioderma brevispina | reverse complement strand
AAGTGCTTCTGCTAAAACTTTTCAAAAAAAATGGAAGAAACAATTAGCACAGAGTCAGCAGCTGTGTTCTCTGTCTTGATGTTCCAAATACAAATGTTATTAGTCATTTATGGTCAGATTCTTAAAGCATTTAGAAATCAAGGAAAGGAGTGGATAGGATGAGCATGCATGGTATGGTACTATTATGGTTTCCAAGTTCAATAAATTACCCATTCCTAAATTGTTTTGCACTTTAATACTCTACCACACTGTCCATGCCATCTTGAATGTGAAATAGATCAAATTGATTTATCTTTCCATAGTCCATAAACCAGTAGCTTAACTCCACAGTATTCATGCCTTTACAAGCCTGTACTGCATCACTAGGTTCACTTCAACCCTGGTATATGACCTACTTCAACCAGACTCTACCCCATTCACCTTAACTTCGCCCATGACATTGACCATTCACAACATCAAGTGTAGGTGTATATTACTAGTTCAAGTTTCATGGCACATTGAAGGCATTGTGTCATCTTCTCAAGTTGCTCTCATTCATTGAATGCTTCCATATTTTTGTGTGGTATTCGAGGTACTAAGGCATAGAGAGAAATCCTTCCTTGCGTGCCCAGACTAACTACGCTAATTACTGAATAGTTATTTTACACAAGTATTAAGTAAATGTAACTCAAATTGTTGCCAAAGGCATTTTAGGAGTCATTTTGGACAGCCAGTTTATAGTTGAAATGTGCAGAATGAGACTGATGTTGTTAAGCCAATACAACGTAGAGCCAATGTAGTGTAATGTAGCATAAAGTATACTTCATAAATATTTATGAGACAGGGAATATGATTGGATAATAACCAGCATGCATTCATATTTGTCAATGGATGGTGCATTATGTTAATGAGCATGATACGTGGTGTGTTAGAACACTCATATGTGATGGTGGATTGATCCCGGGGATTGATTCATTTTATTGGCGGGTATGCCTGATTTTCATTGGAAATCCACTGCAATGGGTTCCATATTTTATTCAGATTTTACTAAAATATATGCTGTAGTAATGTTTATGAATGAGGTTAATGGCCGCAAATTGTTGTCATCTCGTGAACTGGCAAAAATCAATGCACTTGTGGCAGTTTGATAGGTAATGGCATGTGCCCCTGCGAGATAAATGTGCCATGCACGAGAAGGTAAAATATACAGACATTAAGTCTAAACAATAGTGTGCTTATTAAAATTATCTTATAACCTAATACTAGGGTTCCCGTACAAGCCTGAAAACTGACTGACCAACTGGCTCCTTGCCTTCCTAAGTGCCATGAGAAAGTGATTCACTGTCCGACCGACCGACCGACTTAATTGCAATTTAGTTAAAAGTTGTGGAAGCCAATGCAAGAATGAAATTCAAAGAGGAAAATCCTAACTTCAAAAGGAAACATTCATATTAAAAAAAAAAATTTACTGTAAAAAATGTTAAATGTCGAGAGGGTACTTAATTTCGCGAATTTTGCAAGTAACAAGAATTCGTCAAAGTTAAATCTGCGAAAATATTGCCCAAGTATATCAGCATCATCACAAAATTCAAATTCGCGAAATTTAATACTCGTGAAAATGTCACCAATCGCAAATTCGCGAAAAAAGTACCCGCAAAATTAAAATATGTTTTACAGTACCTTTCCACAACTGGCTGGACTCTCAATTTGAAGGCATTGAAAGAGCAGAGGGGTTGATATTTGCCAATGGCAGGTTCTTTTGTATGGGTGGGTACAAATTTGTAACCCATTGTTACCTATTTGATGTGATGATCGAGATCCCCAAAACACCCTGTGACACACTCTTGTGTACATAAAATAATAAATTGAATGTTTCAGTTTCGATTTATTTTCACCGTTTGGCCATCAGTTTGGAACAATTTTCATTCAAGTTTGGACCTCTTTGATATTAATTTAATCGGTATAGAAAATCGGTAAAAAATTAGAATTTTGCCGATACCGATCAGATACCGATAAGGTCATAATCGGCCCGATTTCAAGAATACCGATCATATCGGTTATTCTCTAAATTGAAGTACTAAAAAATTTATGTCCCCATCTCTTGTGTACTAAAGCCTTGAAAATATACCAGACTAGTCGTTGACTCCATCGATGTATAAAATACATACATCTGAAATGGAGAAATAGAAGTTTGGATGCTCCAGAAAACGCTAATGGAACTTGTTATTCGGAAGCCCCAAGCTGCCATTAAGAAATCATCATGGCTATCCATTGTATGAGAAAACAAAAACCGAGCATGTGTTCCATTTACTTATCTCAAATACCCATGCAGTTACCGAGCTGTTAATCGTTATCATCGGCGAGGAAAAATTGCGCATTGTTCCTCCAAGTGTTCACGTTCGCCGTCGCCGTGCACTTTGCCAATTTTGCATTACGTTTGACTAAATCCATTAACACATTTCCCCCTTTGCAACCAAAGAAAAATGATCACAGATCATGCAGCACTACCACTACTATGACAGTTCGATAAATTTTGTTCCAGCAACCATTACGATGCTGAAAGGTGGCGCTTTGTTTTTCACCAAATTCTCGCCTGAATTTCACCCAAGTTAAAATTGAAACTAATTCAGAATTGCTCAACTCTACAGTAACAACGTTTTTTTTTTTTTTTTTTTTAATTTGTTACATGTAGAACTTTGAAGAGGGGTACATATGGAACTCTTGCCGAAAATATACCAAACAGACTAGTCGTTGACTCCATCGATGTATAAAATACATAAATCTGAAATGGAGAAATAGAAGTTTGGATGCTCCAGAAAACGTTAATGGAACTTGTTATTCGGAAGCCCCAAGCTGCCATTAAGAAATCATCATGGCTATCCATTGTATGAGAAAACAAAAACCGAGCATGTGTTCCATTTACTTATCTCAAATACCCATGCAGTTACCGAGCTGTTAATCGTTATCATCGGCGAGGAAAAATTGCGCATTGTTCCTCCAAGTGTTCACGTTCGCCGTCGCCGTGCACTTTGCCAATTTTGCATTACGTTTGACTAAATCCATTAACACATTTCCCCCTTTGCAACCAAAGAAAAATGATCACAGATCATGCAGCACTACCACTACTATGACAGTTCGATAGATTTTGTTCCAGCAACCATTACGATGCTGAAAGGTGGCGCTTTGTTTTTCACCAAATTCTCGCCTGAATTTCACCCAAGTTAAAATTGAAACTAATTCAGAATTGCTCAACTCTACAGTAACAACGCAAAGTACATTTTCGTCATTTCTTCTACTTTTTACCAATTAATCTCTTCATTAAAACACAAAAATAAACACAGTTTTGATGTTGTCAATTAACTCCTCCACTTCTTTATTGAGTTAATACACATAGACACCTAGAGTATGTTTCCGCCATTCCGATAATTGTCTCGCCCGAGGCGATTTTCTATTGCATTCTTCAAGTTCGATTTAGCACAGCGACATTTTTTTGTTCAAGTGTTATATTCCCTTGGTGTGAGAAGGATGCTCGTATGTATGTAAGGGATTTGTTATCATTAAGAGGTGTGAATGAAAATTAATACAGGATGGTTGCCATGATTTGCTAAATGAATGTTCAATAAGTGGCCCATTGTAGAATACACACAATCAATGAAAGTACTTATTTTTCCAGATGCTCAAATTACATCTCGGCTGCATTAAGGATTTCCCGATAGAGGCAAAATTATTTTAGTAAAAAATGCTTAGTTATTAAAATGTTTGTTGTGTGCAGTTTATCGACCTACATTAAAACGTTGAATTCTGTACTTGTGTTTAGGTACCTAACAGTGGTCTTAAAGATGCCTGTTCCATTTGTGCATACCATGTTCACTACTTGATATGTACCAAGTTTTGTGGGAAACAAATTTGTGGTTTTGATGATGATGTGATAAAGCACACTGCAGTGCCCTATAGATTATACTGTACTAATGTTTATGGTTAACCCTAAAATGATCATTTTTACTCTATATCTTTATAAAGAAATGTATTTGGAGACTGAAATTTCAGTTCAGTTCAGTTCAGGACACTAATGAGAAAAATATAGTCTTTCATATGATATAAAATCAAACTTCTGGGTAAATTGGGGTCCTAAAGACAATTTGCACACTGACACCTGTAAACCCTATCATGGCCAAAATTGACTAAAACCTACTGGTCTGAGGCTAGAAAAAGTTAAAAAAGACGGGATGACATCATCGTACGAACACGCATAATGGGCACGAAATCGCTGGCCATTGCAGTGACACCTTCGCAGCTTGCCATCCCTGCTCATGGGACTGGTGCGCCGGGGGCCATCGGGTTCAAATCCCACCCAAGATATCCAATCTTTTTTAGCTTCTATCCCTTTACCCCTTGCCTTCCTCTCTGGAGAAACAAGAACAGTGTTAGGGTTAGGGGGCACCGTACAATATGGTCTGCCTACTGAAACGCATGCTTTGTGGGCTCTGTTGTATTGGTCATATCTTTGCCCCTGCTTTACCCTAGAGCAATGAAATTTATAGGAGAGGGTTTTGAATTCATGGTCTTTAAATTATCTTTTTTTTAAAATGTAAATCAACAATATCAGTTTTTCGCAAATTAGACTTGAAAATTATGCCCTTTTTATCCCCCTGGCTTGAAAAGCGGTATCTAGGATTTTGCGAGAGCACGCATGTCTGTATGTCAGGGCTTCTTCGAAAAGTTGAAGTCTAATTTAAACCAGACTGGGGTTAAGGTGCATTAGGGGTTCCTTCATATGTGGATGAGGCCAAAGGTAATAGACCAAGGTCAAAGGTCATCTGAGGTTATGTTGTATGTGTATATATATTTGTTCCAGTTTGGTTAGGTTTTTTGTTTTTCAGGTCTTCTTTGAAAAGTTTAGGTCCGATTTAAACCAGACCTAGGGTTAAGGTGCAATAGGCATTCCTTCATTATGTGGATGATGTCAAATGTCATGGACCAAGGTCAAAGGCCATCTAAGGTCATGTTTCAGACTGCCATCTTGCCAGGGGGATGATGCAAGGTTACTTGCAGTATTTTTTTTCTAATTCTTGAGCCCCACAGAAAGGCAGTTTACATATGTCACCGTGTCATACCGCCAAGACAGTTTCTCATCCCTTTTTTAAATATAAGTTAATTATGAAAGAAAATATGTACATGAATGATACCAAAAGCAAATCTCTAGGACAAAAATCAGCCATAAAAATACACAAATACACTCAAATTCTAGATTTTATAGGAACTATAGCGGTGTTGCATTTTCCACTGTGGAACGATTTTGTAATGTGCTCCCTTAATTCTACTTGTGTTCGTGGTATGTGCATCTTAACAGTGTTCTTAACTCTCTCATTGTGTTTATGGTACCCGTAGTCTATACTAGATGATATGCTTCCGTGTGAGGGAGAAAACATCATAAGGCAAGCTCTAATTTTCTGAAGAGAACAACCAAAAGACTTATGTCAAGTTTTGCTAAAATGTGGACCCCTCCCTCTTCTTCTTATGTTACCAGAAGTGAACCAAAATAACATTGATGTACTTAACCCTTACATCTCTGGTAGATTCTGTGTAGATTATGACACACATAACAGTGTTTTTGGACGGATTGCATAGCAAAATTACCGCTTAGGAAATTGGCAATGTCCTGGATGTTGGTATGTTAGGTATGTATGTAAGTGTTTGTGTGGTGTCTGGACAAAAAAAGTCAACATTTTGCCATAACTTTTTTTCCAGATGAGCTAGAGTAGCCAAACTTAGGTATATTGTAGGAGGGGACAATCCCCTACTAACCATGTAATTCATTCCCCCAGGGACCTCCCCTGGGTCTGACAGGGGGTGGGGAAATGTCAAAAAAGTCAACATTTCACAAAAAAGGTAAACATTTTGCCATAACTTTTTTTCCAGATGAGCTAGAGTAGTCAAACTTAGGTATATTGTAGGAGGGGACAAGCCCCCTACTAACCGTGTAATTCATTCCCCCAGGTTCCTCCCCTGGGTCTGACGGGGGTGGGGAAATGTCAAAAAAGCTCAACATTTCACAAAAGAGGTAAACATTTTGCCATAACTTTTTTTCCAGATGAGCTAGAGTAGCCAAACTTGGGTATATTGTAGGAGGGGACAAGCCCTACTAACCATGTAATTCATTCCCCCAGGGTCCTCCCCTGGGTCTGACAGGGGGGTGGGCAAATTTCAAAAAGGTCAACATTTCCCAAAAAGTCAAATCTTTTTTTCTAGATGAGTTGAGTAGCCAAACTCAATATAATTTTAGTCTATAGACTGAAAGTATTTAGACCTATGCCTTTGATAAGCTCCTAGGCGAACGCCTAACTGCCCGATATGGAGTTTTGTTGAGGTTTGGGTCCAACAGTCCACTTAGCTTCAAGTGCCTTCCATGCAGGCAGACTGGCTTATGGACTTTTTTGTCTCCACCTTCTTGTGTCAAGACTATACATACACAATGTACACCCATATTATTCAACGCCCCAGAGCTGCACATACCCTAGGGAGAAAATGCAATCCGTCCATACCGCCATTAATTAGCGGTTTACAGATCTTTTTAGATGACCACAGGTCATTTGGGAAGCCATCTCAAAAACCACTGATGTAAGACTAGGCTTGTTTGGACTCATATGAATGCATTTTTTATGCTGATTCCAGATAAGGTTATGAAAACGCACAATTTTGACATTTTTGAGAAAAGAATTGAACTCCAAGTGTATATAGTTGTCTGTAAGGCTCAAAGGTTAAAGCAATAATACCATATTTATTTGAAAAGCACCCAATTTCAGAAATTTTGAGATTTTTAGTCAGTAAAGTATCTGTGGTAAAATGGGTGGTAAAGCACAAAATTCTCTTTGTCACAAAAGAAGAAATTTTGTAATTGGAATAATTAATATTGGGAATCCCCACACTCAGAAAAAAAATGCAACTTGGAACATTTTTTGTCTTCTTTATGGAACTCTCAAGAATGGAACCTTTAAAAATGGTTCTTCAAAATCTGAGAACCCAAAATGGTTCCTAACAGAACCATAAAAGGTGCTATACAGCAGTTAAACAACTCTTTTTGGTTCGTTGAAGAACCTTACAGGCTTCCATTAGAGAACAAGTTTAGAACTCTAAACTTACACCTTTTTGTATTCAATGGCTGCTGGAAATGTCCTAATATGAAATAGCTGTGAAATAGTGCTATGGGTGTTAGGCTTATCCATTAGCTGTTCTGTTGGATCGCGCTAGTCAAGTTAAAGGTAATTTTCTTGAGGTGGCACGATTTCATATTGGGCGGACAGATATTTGGCATTTCAAGTGCCGCCGTCGAGGATGCCCGGTTCTAATTACAAAATATGACAAATACACAATTTTGAGCATTGCCAATTACCAACACAACTATGCAAAAACCTCAAAAATTTAAAAAATGGGGGGGGGGGGTGGACTTCAAAAAACGTGCTATTATTGGTTTAAGAGTAATATGAGTATATATTGTAATCAACATTTTTGACCGTCTCCCCCCACCCACAAAACTAATGATGTTTATTGGGCTTCATCAATCTTTTGGTTTGTTCGCTCGGCCTAATAAGAACTTACTTTAAATTAATATATAGGGCACTCTGTAATCCCAGTAATTGCTCAACGGTTCTTGTCACAGTTCATTTCAAGATGGTTACATGGCCAACAAAGTGAAGCATCCTGCCTGCATTTCTTGGCCTCAATAGAAACGGACAAGGTCTATGGATAGGGCAAATGGTCAGAGTCTAGCTTGATTGAGATACCAGATAGTACGCGGATCCCAAGTTTGTGCGTGCGACTCACGTCCACAGAATCCCTGCCCAAACAGGCCGATGTATCTCATCAGATCTGTGGATACCTCTATCACGACAACCAAGACAACCGTTATACTGATGAGATGTTGTTTCATCACAAACGCCTGACCATCTGTTAAAAATTTGACATAGGGAGATATATTGCTACCTGCTCGAGTTACCGAAAGCCGTATTGTAAGCGGACCCCCGTTTATGAGAAAAACGTAAATGAGAACGGGGACATTTATAGCGGTGTCAGCTTTGTTGAAAACGTAAATGAGAGCGGGGACAATTCATAGGCTTGTCAGGCTTGTGTTGTAGGATATCTTTTACATAAGATAGTCTGAAACTCTGTTACATAAATAAAAAGCAACTTACAAGATAAAAACTCTACACCACAGCTCCTCTCAGAACCAGCAATTTAAATATGCAAAACGTGCATACTACAGTGTGTTCCTGGACAATTTCTCTTTTCACATGATTTTATGACTATTTGCACTTGTAACATCTATCATACTAATTACTACTTTGATTTTATCAGTTTTATAGTCTTTCTCAGTAAAAAATGATTTCAAATTTATCTTTACAATTTATTGTTTTGCGTCTGAGCTGCTCGGGATTATAAAAATCGCTAATTGTGTATGTGTTGTGTCTGGTGGTGTCTGTTGTCTTTTCCCCCCTCCCCCCAGAACGGAAGTTTGTAACTTCCTTTTCCTTGTGAAGATAGCATAAATGTTAGGTATTGTTTGTGGTGGTTTCTCTGTTTTTGCCATAGATGTTGCTTGTCTTGTCCTCCCAACAGAATAGTTATTTTGTTATGAAGTAATTTGTTTTTATGGTTTTCAATGATGGTTCTTTTTTGGTGAATTTGGAGGTGCCTTGTTGATATTATGCAAAATCAAAATGACTGATTGAATTATATTTCTTTTTTCACTCTTTCTTCATTACCAAATCTGATAATTTTTTTGCCTGAGTGTTTTGCTATAATACATCATATTGATTGTTGGGACACAGATGACAGTTCTAAACACTGCTCTAGTTTAAAGTTAAATGATTATTTTAATTAGCCTAACCCCCCCCAGGTAACAATGAGGTTGCAACGAAACGGGTACCGGTCGAAAATGTTTCTCGTTGCGTCTCGGCCGTCAACAACGATTTTTTGGTTGCGCAAATGACTCTCATTGCACCTCAGTTGCACCTGGGGACGTCTTCTCCCGGAAAATGACGGCAATTTCCTCGTTGCTCTGGGAAGCTTTCCATAAATGATGCGAATGATTCCTCGTTGCCTCTGGGACGTCTTTCTGGGAAATGATGCGATGCTTTTCGTTGCATTTCGGACGGTTTCCCACAGAAGGCGCAATGCTTCTCATTGCATTAGCACGCGATGTTCCTCATTTCACTGGGACGCCTTTCCGAAATTACACGATTTTCCGCGTTGCATCTGGGACGTCTTCCGGGAAAATGACGCAATGTTCCTCGTTGCATCTGGGCGTCAACAACTGTATGCTTACTTATTATATTGTACCGGGAGAAAAAGTCCGAGAGGCAATGAAACGAAAAAATTTGTTTCTTCATTGCATCTGGGCCGTTAACAATAAAAATAGATTGCACTTCGTTGCATCTGGGGGCCGATGTTCGGCAAAACCGCCCGTCCGGGTTAGGGTTAGTACTATTTTCCAACAATTATGTTGGTATGGAAAAAGTGACGTGGAAAAAGTGTCTGTATGGTTGGAGAACATGAAGAAGTCATATTGGGTGACTGATTTGATTTAAAAGTTCATTCTCTGAGTATTTAGGTGGACCTCTCACTGCACTAATGGAGAGACAGAGAGTGTGTGTTACAAATTTCACTATCGAAACTTGAAACAACTATTACCAAGGTTGTTAATAGATACACTATTGAACCATTGTCTGTTTTTGTTAAGTTTCATTGATACTCAGTTATCGCACAGAAGTGTCAAGTGTGTGTGAAACTGAACTAACAAGGTGTACCTATTTTTGGGAAAAAAAAAAAAAGATGTGTACTGAACAACTTGAATGCAGGCGTTCATTGTATCTAGGTTTCGTGTAGTGATATGCATATGATTATTAAACTTCAAGTAGGTTTTAAAAATGTTGGGAATTATATTGCAGTTTTGTTATCGCTCTTTCTCTCTGTATTGTTCATTTGTTAGTAAGTCATTAGGATACTAGAATTGCAAAATATTCAATTCAGTATACGGTGGTGGTGTGTGTACAATGTTGTCCAATGTGTGCAAGATAGTGCTGAACCCAAAAGTGCCATCCTTGTATTTGAATATCACTGTTGACTGACTGACTCACTGTCTAACCCCCCCCCCCACCACATGACACAGTCTGTCTCATTGGCTCATTAACAGGACACACATAAGAGAGCATTTCTGAGTAACCAATCAAAATAGTGCTTCTGATATCTGTGTCTGTAAACGGTCCCTCAATCTTTACCAGTATCTTTAATTTGCTCATTTACATGATATTACCTTCTCGATTAACTGATCAAAATAGTGCTTAGATTCTGATGGATAGGCCTCTTCCAATGATAGGTCTCGAACCGTTTTGAGTGCCGAATCCACAGAGATCATGTATTAGTAATCATCTTCAAAAGCCAACCAAATGGCTTACTAATCCAAGTAAAATGAATCATCCAACTTTGTCTTATTAAATATCAGAGGATTTATTTCAGTCGGCTATAAACCATCTGTAGAGAATTTGTAGTCCCACAAGGTAGAAAAATGTTGAATGAAAAGGTGCCACTAAGCACAATGCTTTCAAATCAGGGATGGTTTTGCATTATGCCAAAATGAAAAAAACATTAAACTCCACCCTAAAAACTCTGTCACCATGTATTGATAATGTGATTGCAAGAAGGTTGTAAGTGCCAAAAACATACATGTATGCCAAATCTTTGGTCATGGCTCTTGAAATGGTTTTCTTTGGGTTGACATTAGTTGCCGGAAAGAACCATTTCAAGAGCCACTATTGTTAAGAAAAAAAAGTGAGTTATCCTTAGCACATCAACTACCTTTTTTGGCATGATTGTTAGATTAGATGAGTTCTACCTTATACATTTTCTTTACTTCAATTTTTATTTTTATCCCCCTGGCCTGATAGGGGGATATTGTGATAGCACGCATGTATGTATGTGTATGTGTGTGTGTTCCAGTTTGGTTGATGGACCAAGGTCAAAGGTCATCTGAGGTCCTGTTCCAGACTGCCAGCTTGCCAGGGGGATGATGCAAGTTTACTTGCAGTATTTGTTTTTAGATTCAAAGGTTCTATTTGTGCTAAGATTCTCCCTTGAACATGCCAGGCCTTCTTTAGAATTTACTTCACCATAGACCCCCCCCCCAAAAAAAATCCTCCATTTCATCTCAATATTCATTCAAAAATCATAATCCAGTTCCAATGAGCATTACTTGCAATAGCATATTTAGATAATGTGCAGCCTCCATTCTCTGCTTGTTATCAATATCATTCATGGTTAAGACGGATATGAGTTAAAAACCATTTTGTACGAAAGCTTCGGGCGAAAGCCATAAATGCAACCCAAAGTCTTATAGATGGCTGCTAGAAAAACATTTGGATCAAGTTCAAATCATTTGGTTTGCCAAGCTTGCTTTTTGGTTTTTGTTTTGTTTTTCGCATGGTGAAACCAAAACGGAGTGTGCTGTCAATAAAAATGTAGCAGAAAGATGGAGTATACAAATAACAAAGGCCTCGGGCAATGTGAAATGTCACTGGAATGAGGGATTATGGGATTCTAAACAATCACAACTGGATTTGGTGTGAGTGGTGGGTGTCGATGCAACATTCGCATTTTGATACTCTGTCTCACTAGAACAAAATAAGCAGACATCAGTGTAATAAGAGACTACACAACCAAATTTCTTCATGGGAGTACCTTTGGAAGTACCTGTAAGTAGCACGGAGTACCACCCGCCTGTGGGTACCCATCGCGGCAGCAAAAAAGTGGGAGGTAACCATCACCTAGGTACACATGCAGTAGCTTAAACCACTAGTCACACCATGAGGGGAGTACCTGCATGGGTACTCCATGCAAATGAGCTTTGCGCTTTGGTGTGTGAATTATTTTAGAAATTTTATCCATTATTTAAACATTTGCAGTCACATAGGTTATATGTTTTTTACACAAAATGTCAATATACAGGGGTTTTGGTGATGCTCAACTCAAAAATAGATGTCATAAGCTTGAAAGACTATGATCAGAAAGTAGTAAACACACAATGGATGTTTGGCGCCTCTATGGTTCAAAGTGCGCCTACTAGGCAGCCGGTAGGGAGTACATGTTGAAGGTAATCCCGTGGAGTAGCTGGCAGAGGTAACTCCACTACTGGTGGACTACCTAGGTACCGGAGTCAGTCACCCTAAGCAGGGCAACTGCAGAGTACACCTATCGGATGGGTACTGCAAGTAAACACAGCTGCTATCCATACAGTGGCTTGTGTTGTACTCGCAAGTACTTAGTTGTAGGTACTTGCATCAATTAATGCATCAAGGGGTACACTTAGAGAGGAGAGCTAAGAGTACCCATGGCGTAGCCTAAGCTCGGGGTTACACCGTGAGTAGGAATCTTGCTGTGTAGTATTGAAAGGGATTGTTAATATGAATGCTTTAATGTACTTTCATCATGGAATAGAATTGTGAATGTTAATGATATGAATTGTATATCAGAAACAGGGTTTCATTTTATAGTAGTTGTGAAATCTATTTTATGCCTAAAATTCCTTCAAGTATGTAACAAGTCTAGCATTTAATATAGCTTGTAAGTAGTGTATTTTAGAAAATTATTCAAACATGCTGAATTGAACTCGCACTATCACTTCCACTAATTTGTAAACGAAAAAATATATATTTATAATGCAGATTGTTTCAATTTGCTAACAATAAACTGAATTTCACTGCAGGTATTGGCAACTATCTGGAAAATAC
Source organism: Ophioderma brevispina (assembly GCA_023653785.1). Lineage (NCBI taxonomy): Eukaryota > Metazoa > Echinodermata > Ophiuroidea > Amphilepidida > Ophiodermatidae > Ophioderma > Ophioderma brevispina. The sequence goes on along the minus strand of JAMKCH010059982.1, from coordinate 36,687 downwards.
TGTTAAAGTAGAAATTTTCATGCTACATAATTTTCGTACTTTATGTGCATTTCAAAGCTGATGTAAAATTAAGCAAAAAATTTTAAAATTTTAAAGCTTTCAAAGGTACAACCCATTTGACAGAAAGTAATTGATTAACTTTGGCAGCAACATTAATTACTGATTCTTAAACAGCTGTGAAAATGTAAGCAATTTCATTGGCTGATGTCCGGGTTCAATTCGTTTAATTGAACCCAGGTATTACGCGCTGCGTATTGAAGTTATTTTTAGGTTGAAGCGCTTGCGTCATACCGCGTTTTGCTACTTTCACGCTCGCCTGCCAACGTTGCGTCTCGTTGCGTATGATCGTTGCGTTCAGCAGGTTGTTCGATTTTTGTTACTGGGTGGTGACAGTCCTTTCTTGTTGTATTTAAGCCGTAAAGCATCAAGAAATTGGGTTAAAGATGACCTTCCATGATAAAGCTGTTTAAGAATGAGAATAAAGGTATGATTTTGGGAACCGGTACTCTCTTTACGACGAATTGAACCCGGCGACACCATTATTCTTTAAAATAATGGTATCGCCTTGGGTTCAATTCGTCGTAAAGAGAGTACCGGTTCCCAAAATCATACCTTTATTCTCTAAGTATAGCAGAGTGATATCAAAGTTGCACAAAGTGCTTTAATAATGACACCTATATAGTGTGCATTATGTGCCGCAACCAACTCACTTTTTACATTCTAACTTTAAAATATGCTCAATATCATCTTTTGTTGCATACAATTTTGAGCACAGTGTTTGAGTACTCACAATAAATATGAGTAAATAAAACAACACTAGTAAATTGGCTACTTTTATCTGTTTGCAATAGTAATAAAGTGCATGTAACTTGAGAATTACAATATGAAATTAATCATGAGTTCTGATAGGAATTGGTATGCAGCCAATTATTGATATATTTTTCCTATTTTTCTGTTTCATATGATGCTTCAACCTGGATAATATCAATGTTTTGGATGATTTGCTGTAAATAGGTAAGTCATTTATACTTGTTAGAAGTAAGAACATGGGGGAAAATGAAATCAGATTTTAGGCAGAATGCAATACCTAATAGGGACATGAGATTTTTGAGGAGGCAAATTTCTCTAAATTTGCACAAGAATGTTTTGTAGGTTTATTGGCCAAACAAGTAGAAAAGAAAACTAAAGACTAAGTTTTAAACTTGCTGATGTCCTAATTGGCACATTAGAGAAGCATGCTTGCGTGTATCCAGAGGGGGTGCAGAGTAACCGCTCGCAAACTGGGAGTCTAAAAAAAAAACCTTTCCCCCGGGTGCATGATTCTGGATAAGCCCATGATCTTTTGGGATGAATTTAGTATTCTGCCACCACATTCTTCAACATGCAGTTTATTCCATTGAGGCTGCCAAATTCATAGGGTGGTGGCACAATACTATACAATACTATATTATATAAAGAAAATGTTTATTTGTGCTTGTTCACTTCAGGTATGATTTAATATATATGTGAGAATGCAAAATATGCCCAAAAAATTTTGTTTAAAAAAAGATAGCATTTTTGGGAGAAATAGCCTATCTCTTTAGCAATCATTTGAAAAAAATCCCAAACAAACAAACAAACATCAAGGTAAGGAGTTCAAAAGTGTGTATTCATGATACAGAAGAACTGATTGTCACAAATGTAGTATCAAATTTGATTCCATGTTTAATAAATCAACAAGTCAAAATGTTAAAAATATTGTTAGAAATTTGTTTACTTCTGGTATGATTTAATATATATGTGAGAATGCAAAATATGCCCAAAAAAACTTTGTTTAAAAAAATGATAGCATTTTTGGGAGAAATATCCTATCTCTTTAGCAATCATTTGGAAAAAAAAAACAAACAAACATCAAGGTAAGGAGTTCAAAAGTGTGTATTCATAGCACAGGAGAACTGATTGTCACAGATGTAGTATCAAATTTGATTCCATGTTTAATAAATTAACAAGTCAAAATGTTAAAAATATTGTCTGAAATTTCTTGCAAATACCTGAGAAATCCCCATAAATTTGTATGCCAATATGCGGGGCCTCAGGTGTAAATAATTGTCCCATTTATTTGGAAAATATTGCTCAGTTCAGCTATCATTATTAGATGGATTTAGACTTAATTTTTTTTTGAGAGTCAATATGCTCGTTTGGAGTTACGAGATTTACTCTCTGAAGTAGTCAGCTACTCTACTCTCCTAAATGCGGAGCATAAGCTGAGAATAAGCTAGACGAGCAGAACAAATAACAGAGACAATTTCACCAGTTGTCTAGCACAAAGGGACTCTTAAATGCAAGTATTGAAACCAAATCTACAAAGCAAGCCAAATAATTTACACAGAATAAACACAATAAAACCGGGGGGAGTTGTAGCCTGGGAACGGGGGGCAAGCTAAAAGCCGGACTCAATAATCTGGCACCATTTTTTTTTTACCTTCAAAATCTGCTGCAGCATTTTATTGCTCTGAATCGAGCTCAATACATGCCCGCACGTCCGCTATTAGCTGGTATCATTTGCACCTTAAGTATCACGTTTCCTTTTCATTCACCAACGGAATCGGAAACAGGGTTTTCTCTATGGATTGTCATATTGTATTCGGTGAAAGACGTTCGTCTACAAGGAAATCGATGGATTTGGAGGAGTCAGCCTTGGACATTCAGAAGCATGGTTACGAGCAATTGTCCTTGAGGACTCGGCCTGTTTGTCCTCAATCGACTTTCTATTATGCGTCTCAGACAGCGAAGCTGATTCTGCCGGATTTTTTGAAAGGATATTGAGAATCATGGAATATTAGACGTAATGACTCTTTATGCAAACTTGACTGTAAGTGTTAGTAAACCCAATACACATGCTTTTGTGATCTATTACAAATTCTTCCTTACCCTCCCCACAGGTCATTTGTCATGCCATCATCACAAAAGCTTATCACAAAGTCTATCCCAGTTTAGACTCGTCAGCATCCAGTATTGGTAATCCTAATATATTTTCCCCTGAATTTGAAAATTAATTTAGTATTTGCTAGGAAGTGTCAATAATAATTTACATTTTCATATTTATTTATATACCTTTCAGTTAATCATGGGTTTGTGGTGAACTGTGGGTTACATTATATATTATTATCAAAATCAGGCCTACTGTGCCAATACAAATATTTCTGTATAATAGTCCAAATGAGCAAATCCCCAGATGATCTTTAAAAATGTTTGAAAATTCTTCTGATCACAAGCAGGAATGTGCCCTTAGCCATTGTAATTACCAATCAGAGACATCGTAAGAAAACTCCAAGAGGATCCATACAGATATAAGGAAAGTTCTATCTTGATTGGTTACTCAGAAGTAATATCACATATAAATTGAGCCAAGGTAAGAAAGAAAGGGTTGGACTGTGGGGGAGGTTAAAATTGTTCTAAAAAAGTTCTGGTAATAAATCATAAAATAGCACCATGTATTTGTACCAATATGCGAATAATTGCAATGGTAAAAAAAAAGAAAAGTTTTTTTTTTTTTTAAAAAGTTTCAAAGAATAGAAATTAAAATTGGGTAACACACTTGGATCTACAATAAGCCTATTCAAATCAAAGCAAATAATCTATCGCTTGTTCACTATAAGTGATGGACCTGACTGTAAAAAAAAACCACTATGTTTACATTTACAGCGCACGCAATCGCAAAGGCAAACTCTGGGTGGTAACAGCATTGTGGGTCGTCATTGTAGCAACATGAGAATGTCATCTTTTGATGATGCAAAGATAACAGCAAGGGAATGAGGCCATGTTCCAGTTTATACTAAACAAGATATAGAAAATACTACTGTGAAACAGATAAGTATGATCAAGTCAATCCTCATACTATTGGAACAGATACCATAGGATTTAAGGCCAATCTTCATTATTGGAACAGATACCATAGGATTAAGTCAATCATCCAACTATTGGAACAGATACCATAGGCTCAAGTCATCCTCATACTATTGGACAGATACCATAGGATCAGTCAATCCTCATACTATTGGAACGGATACCATAGGATCAAGTCAATCCTCATACTATTGGAACGGATACCATAGGATCAAGTCAATCCTCGTACTATTGGAACAGATACCATAGCGTTAAGTCAATCCTCATACTATTGGACAGAGACAATAGGATCAAGTCATCCTATTACTATTGGAACAGATTACCTAGGAGTCAAGTCAATCATCATACTATTGGAACGGATACCATAGGATCAAGTCAATCCTCGTACTATTGGAACAGATACTATAGGATCAAGTCAATCTCAACTATTGGAACAGATAACCGTATGATCAAAGTCAATCCTCATACTATGGAAACAGATACCTAGGATTAAGTCAATCCTCATTACTATGGGAAACATATACCATAGGATCAAGGTCAATCCTCATACTATTGGAAAACAGATTAACCATAGATTAAGTCAATCCTCATAACTATTGAACAGATACCACAGGCTCAAGTGAATCAATCCTAATGTGTGGTAGAGGTTACCTGTAACATGCATGTTCCCAACTGAACCCAGCCTGTAAAAGTTGTGGTGTAAAAGATCTCACCTGCATGTTGTCAAGTTAATTCTACGGTATCTTAGATTGTTAAAATGGTCGTTGAAACTATCTTCCAATTATCACGCCAAAAAGAAAAGAAAGTAGTGGACAGAATCTCCTGTGTTGTTAAAATTAGCGTTATGATGTCATCTGAAAACTATACAATATATGACTGAGGAAGTCTGTCAGAATTCACTTGTGAAGTGTTACATCATAACCTGGTTTACTGACCATGTTTAACCATAAGCACAGTCACATTAATACGGGTGACCAGAGGGTGATTGAGTCTATCCCACAGTGCCCAGTTTTAGGAAGTTCACCTAAATAGGTCTGTGATCCCACAAAAATCCTATTCTTAAAAATAAAAACACTGACTTGTTTATGCGCATTTGTAGCCCACAAAGCATTAGTTTAAGAATTTGTGCATGATCATGAAATGTCAAGTGGTTCTTTAACTCGTTATCCCTAAGTACTGACATGTGTTTTGTACAGTACGTATAGGCACATTGCATTGCAATCATTGGATTGGTTCAAAACACAAAACAGCCTCTGTGGGTGACTAAGAAGTGTACGGAGGTCAAATTGTTTACTTTCTCACCCCAAATTTAACAATGTGTGCATTTTAATGACTATATTTGAAGTCAGTATGAAAATTGCATTAAAGGGCCTTTCATGATCCACAGCCCTGTCCCCCCGATGTAACAAGCAAGGAAGTTGAGATTTTTGTCTCATCTGAACCGTTGGTCCAAGTACTATTTGTGCTTAATTAATCTTACTTGCAAATTCAATTTACAATGGGAAATAAAGTCAGTAATTTATTTCTGTCCATAAACGGACCAGAATTACAACCACTGACCTATGGGCAGACAATACACTTATCCACTCATAACACAACACAGCATCATAATCAACCAAATTTTAAGAATACCTTTTCTTGAGGATATCTCAGTGAATCATAAACCCAAATAAATGTGTCTCTGATCCCAAAATGCATCTAAAATTAGTCCAAACTAGCCCAGTCTTTACTAAGCCTAGGCTTCTTTTAGATGGCTTCCCAAATGCCTTCAGTCTTTTGGAAGCCCTCTTGAAAACTCACTTGATTGGTGGTTGTGAGGGCTTGAGGTAGGGAATCAACACAACAAACTAGTACGTCATCCACTTGAAAAAGGGCTCTAGTTTTCGAGTTAAGGTCGGTGGTCGAGTAAAAAATGCCAATGGTACCAGTGTTTAGGGAAAAAAAAACACCATATGGTGTGGATCAATCACCTGGGTGGATTAGAAATCAGAAGTGTGCAATTATTTTTTTATGGCCAAAAAAGTCAAAATTGACCCAAATTAGGTAAAAATCATAGAATGTGATTTAATATTTATTCCGACTTCATCTTGAAATGTATTCTAAGAAAATTCCCAACTATATACTATAGATTCAGAAAAATTGATGTTTGAATCTTGGGGTTATTTTGACCCCGAATGACCCAAAAAGGGGTCAAAATTGACCCAAATAATGTAAAAAAATCATAGAATGGTGATTTCCAACTTCATATAATGTAATAGTTTTATTTCCCCCACCATATTGCTGTAGATTCAGAAGAATTTGAATGTTGGAATCTGGGTTAGTTTGACCCCAGAAAGGCCCAACAGGATTCAAATTTGAACCCAAAATGGTAAAAATCATAGACTGGTGATGTATTTATTCCATCCTTCATTTTGAAATGAACAGTTCCTTTTTGCCCCCACTATATAATATCTGTATATTGAAATTTGAATGTTGGACTCTGGGGTATTTGACGCCCAGAAGTGTAAAAAAGGGGTCAAAATAAATTGACCCAAATTTTGGGTAAAAGCATAGAATGTGATTTATTTATTTTGACTTCATAGTGAAATTTCTATTTAAATTCCCCACTATAGCGCTGTAGCTTCAAGAGAATTTACTTTGGGACTGGGGCAAAACGGGGTTTTTAAAATTGACACAAATATGGTAAAATCAAATGTGAGTATTGATATTCCATCTTAATCTTAAAATTTAATCGTAGTATAGTTATTTGCCCAGACTGTAGATTGAAGATTTGAATGTAAACCCCAGAATGGCCAAAAGGTTAACCAAATGACTTAACATGGGTAAAAACAAGGAAATTTTTTTTTTTTTTTTTTTTTTTTTTTTTTTTTTTTAATTTTTAATTTCAATAATCTATTGCCAATTTAAAACCTTTATATTCACTTTTATGAAATCACACTGGTGACAACTCAAAATTGAAACTTTGGATAATAATGGTCAAATTACAACGAATTTGGTCAAAATATCTTAACCAATTACACATGGTTTTACATACCTGCAGTCTTGCTCTGTTAAAAATTTGTAATAATGCACAATATCAGGCATGTTACCAGGGGAGGGGTGGGGGCTGAACGCTCCCATTCCCAAAAGTCCCATAACCCCTAAAGGCTAAAATAGATTTTTTATTTGCGAGCGAAAATAGTAGGTAAAAGACCACTTTTGATAATAATGATCAAATTCCCACCTAATTGGTCAAAATCTATTAACCAATAAAGCATTGTTTACATGCTGCAGTCCTTGCCTCTGTTTACAATTGGTAATATCACAATATCAGGCTTGTAACCAGGGGAGGGGCGGTGGGGGCTGATCGCTCCCATCCACAAAGTCCATAACACCCTACAAAGGCCAAAATAGATTTGCGAGCGAAATATGTAGGTAAAAGTTCACTTTTGCAGATTTCTCCCTTTGTAATTTTGGGACCAATTTGCCCCTTTGTAATTCTTTGGCGAAGTCCCTTTGAAAAAAAAATTGCCCCTCTCCTAATTTAGTTTACTTTTTACGGACATCGCATGAAAAACTTTAAAAGGGATCAAAACATGGTCCAACCCAATTGGTTAAATTACCCAATATGCCAGATTTCAGTCTTTTATCTGAACTAGGTACAAACAATCCAATAGGAGAGAAACATTTGGTCGGTCAGAATGAAAGCTCTCTAAAATGTTGTTAAATCTATCGTTTTGTTTTAACTATTATGGAAAATATAATATGAAGTCTGTTGTCTCCATAGCCACTAAGATTGCCTTCTACAGGCCTTTGTGGAAAACGTAATGGTGCAGAAACATTGACAATGAAGGGGGAGCTGCAGGACTTTTTAAGTTGCACTTATACCAGGCAACTCATGCCCGTGAAAATATCTCCTGGAAAAAACATCCTAATATCGATATCAATGGTGAAATCACCTCCTATTACCACATTGTGGCACAGATAGAGCACAGTTCGGTGGGCATTGCTTTCATCATGACCATTATATCAGAGCTTTATTCTGTGGATCCTTCCATGCCAGTAGAGGTACAGATCACAACCTACTCTGATTTCTATGGCAGCATAGATACCAGCTTTTATACTTTGAGGTGGGAGCAGCAATACATGATAAAGACATTTTGCAAGCCCGTACGCCACGATTTCGACAAGTGCAAGATGATGATAATTGTTCCCCCCTTTGCCAACATGGCCAATCGTTTTGTCAATTGATGCAAATCTATGCGGTTTGCCAGCTGACACAAAATGCAAAATTTTGTCTATTCCACTTGCTTATCAAAGATTTAACTTCCACAGTATAATTGCCCATTTGATAGCTTTTTAAATTCACACTCTTTTTGGGTCTATTTTGACCTCTTTTTTGGCCCTTTCTAGGGCCAATTTGGATCCAAATTGATGAAAGACCCACCTCTAAGGCCAGTAAAAAAAAAAAAACGTTGAATCGTCCCTGCCCTCCTCGCGATTTTGGACGCCGCAGCCGATTTTGTTATTCTTATTTTAAAAAAAAAAGCAACCCACCACCAATAGAAGGCTCAACAGGGGGGAAATGAAGTTTAAACAATATCGGAGCACTATTGAACTCTCCTCTCGTTTACCTATTTTAAACCGAGCACTTCATTGTTCTTGAGCATTTTCTTTCTTCAAACCTCTTACATACTATATACTATCTCCACAACGCAAACTCAATCTTCAAATATAATCATGTGAATCATCTAGACCATGGCGCCATCTTAGCAAAAATAAAAATAACAAATAATACAGGCCTCCCTCACCACTTTTTTCAAAAAGTTGCCGATCAACTGTTTTATTTTTATCCTCGCCTCCGGGATCAACAGATTTTTACAGGAAGTGACAGAATATAATATTGGTGTCTGTGAAAAGGTCGATTGTCTCATTTACTCTGTGAATCGTAGGCGAAAATATTGCCTTAGATATTTATTAATATAACTTAGATAGAACATTTATTATTTTTTACAGTATTCAGGGAGGGCTTCATAAATCCACGTTTTTAGGAGCCCTATCAAAACTGGTTGAAATGATCGGCAAAATTTAACAGGTGGGTATTGGAGTCAGGCAGTTTCAATCAAGATGAAACATCTGAAATTGGAGTGTATCTTGACCAAAAATGTCACAATTTAGTTATATCTACTACCAATATATTAATAGAAAAGTGGTTATTCATTTTAGAAGTCTTAAAATGCACATAAGTGGGAATGATTACCTTGCAATTTTTTTTTAACTTCTTAATGACTCATATTTTGGGTCAATTTTGGACATTTTTTGCCTTTTCTGGGCAGTTTTGAACCCAGATAGATTCCAACATGCAAATTCTTGAATCTACTGATATAGAGTGGAGAAAAGAAAATATACTGCATTTTATTATAACGTTGGAATAAGTACACCACCATTCTATGATTGTTCACCTTATTGGGTCAATTTTCGGCCCATTCCCTTTTTTTACCCTTTTGGAAGTCATTTTGACCCTAGATTACCAAAATTCCATTCTTCTAGAATCTTCTGCTATATAGAGTGGGGGAGGAAAATGAAATACTAGTTAAGATGGAAATAAATACCTCAAAAACATTTCATGATTTTTATTATCATTTGGTCCAATTTTGAACCCTTTTGGGCTTTCTGAGGTCAAAAAAAGAACCCCCGATTCCAACTTCAATTCTTCTTGAATCTCATCTCTATAGTGGGGAGGAAAATTAAATACTATTACATAATATGAACGTTGGATGGATCGCCCATTCTATGATTTTTACCTTATTTTGGGTCAATTTTACCCCTTTTGGTCCTGTCTGGGGTCAAAAATAACACCAGATTCCAACATTCAAATTCTTCTTGAAATTACAGCATATAGTGGGGGAAAAAATTAAATACTATGACATTAATATGAAGTTGGAATCACATTCTATGATTTTTACCTAAGTTGGGTCACTTTACCTGTTTTGGCCCATAAAAAAAAAAATTGCACCACTTCTGATTTTACATCTCCCCCCAGGCGATGATCCCCACATATGTACCTAACAGGTGGTAGCAATGAAATTTTCGACTCTGCCACCGACCCATGGTGCCCAAAAACTGGTCCGGGCTGAGGGACGATGAGGGTGGCCGGAAAGAAAAAAACATCATCTTCTGAATGACATAAGTGAGACTAGTGTACCATATAATTTTGAACAAAATTGTCAATGATCTTAATGCTTAGGTCAATATCTTTTTATAGTATCTTTAATAGGCTCATTACATGATATAGTATGATATAACCTTGAGTAACCCATCAATATAATGTGTTAAATTTGTATACTGTTAGTTTTCTACCATTTTTCTGATTGGACTAATAAATTAAAGTCTTAGAGAAAACAAAGATGACGTGGGGGGGTTTTTTTTGGTAAAATTTGTTAAAATTCCACCAGTGTTTAGCAAAAATTTTCCCTAAAAGGGCAGAAAACTTCAAAATGAAAAAATAGAAAAATTAAGTCTCACCTGTAAGTATAATAAGTATGGGTTCATTTTATTATGGTTGGACACATTTTTCTTGCTGTTCTCACCCTTTAACTCACTGTGCATACCACCTAGGTTACAATCTGTATGATTGGCTCATTACAGGAGCACAATAAGAGATAGCTCTCTGAGTAACAATCAAAATGTGCTTCTAAATCTATGTAACATGCCCACCATTTTACCCACTATTGTGATTTGCTAATGACATGAGATTACCTTCCAAAGTAACCATTCAAAGGTGCTTCTATACTCTCTGTGAAAACCATTAACACATCTCAACAGTGTCTCTGATTGTCATTACATGATATTACCTTCAAGTAACCAATCAAATAGTGCCTAAATGCTGATAGATAGGCAGGTTAAAATAGGTGGTGAAAAATTCAGCCATACCCCAAATATTCAAACTACCACACAAGCGCATTATACTTGACTGACAACCACAGCTCTGATCAAGATGATGAACCACTTTGCCAAATTAACAGGGAAGAAACAGTTTCCCACATAAAAAAATATCAGAAATTCCAGTCAACGCTACATCTTCACAGGAACTATTTATCACATATTTAGCAACTTGCGAGAACCGAGATCATGTGAAAACAGTTTTAATTACGGCTCTGTACCAGTCATTGATAGGGTCAATTAGTCTTGCAGTGGGGAGCACCAGCATGGATACTTTAATTATTTTACAAAGCAAATTAAGTTATCGTCTACCAAATCGAGTTATTGCAGGACTTGCAGGCAGTGTGATATTTAATTAAGGCTGTAATTTACAATGTAATTACTTTCAAAAGTTCAAGAATTATGTAAGCTTTACCGCATGCTGGCTGATTGGGAAACGATTTGACTTCTGATCCGTGATGGGCTTTCATTGGAAATTCTTCGACTCCTATGATGAAGTTTAATGCATGTTTGATTGTTTATTGGCCAGTGTTTTTTTATGTTTTGTGTAAAATGGCTTACTGACTTTATTGTTCCTAAGTTATTAAAGGCTTGGGGCACTGACATTTTCCAACGGATGTCATTTATTAGAGGTATCAATGTAAAATAGGGAGTGGCATTTTTGGGTGAAAATAGTGACTATGGTAAAAATGAAGTGTTATGATGATTTTTTTTTTGGGGGGGAAATAGAGGGGCATGCATTAGGATCAGTCATGGTCAATTTTGCCGCAAGAAATTTTTTAAGAATGGACAGAACCGAGATCTTATTGTAGCAGTGAAAAATATTCATGACATGAATGAATCTCCCATATGATATTGCCCAAAGAGAAATTATGCACTTGTCAATTTCAATCCCGGCCATGGGGGTCCGGGACTAGCGGGACTTAGACGGGACTGTACATTTTGCTTCGTAGACACCTCGTTCTTGTCACCGCTAAAGTAGACGAATCCCGGGTAGGCAGGGCTTACAGTTTGTACATGCCCCGCTATGTCCCGGCCTCTACTAGCCAGGCTTCGGGGTGACAATCCCAGTATATTTAGGCCAATGGGTGCGGGGACTGCTATAAAACTCGGGTAAAATCCCGGCTCGGTCCAGGCTATGCGACAACAGTCTAAAAAAGGGCTTTCTTTATAAAATCATATACATTTTGTCTCGCCGGAGTGTACAGAACCTAGCGAAATTTACAAATGGAAGTATGTTGAGAAAACACCTCGTTAGTTGCGTTTGTTTAAAAAAATCCACATATGCCACGGCGATATTCCGACCACTAAATGTGGTATATCTGGACAAGTTAGGTATATTTCTAGGGGGCCTGGAAAAAAGGGAAAGATTAGAATTTTCATTAAAAGTTGTACTACTACTGGTACCAATTTGAGGAAAACAGTGTTTTCCTAACCCTAAAATTTTCTTTAAAAAAAAAACATGTTAGTAAATATTTGATTTGAAAACTTGTGTTTGCTTGAACAAAAAAAGTTAACCATTCAAGATCTTATGCCCACGCCAACCAAACCCACCACTATCAATTAAATGGTTACAATTTTACTTAAATATTTCTTTAAAAAATTGACCAATCTTCAATTTCCCCCTGTTCTTTAAATGTTAGACCCAGGGCCGGGGACCTAGCTCGGCGCGCTCATTGCGGGAAAATTGAGCTGACATAGCAGGAGCATGGACAGGCTGTACTCTGGGCGAACGGCGCGGCGGTTCAAAAAAATTGCAATGATCCCGATAATTGGAAAAAGTTTTTGAATGGGAATAACACTGCCAAAAACAAGTTCGGAAATCGCTGTAACAGTTAATTTGATTTAGATCGGAACATGTGCGGCCAGTTCCAGAAGTATTTGGAGCTAACAGAATGTATTTCATGAGCATAGCATTATTGTTTCCATGCGATTCATATGTCATTTTATATTAAAATGCCCGCGTTTATGCAATGAAATGACAATATTCCTGGCATGCAAGAAGAAATATCAACTAGCTCAATACCTACGGTGATTTATGACTTAAATGAAATCAAACAAAACTTATAGTAATCGTGAATCAGTTGATATTAATTTTTTAAACATTTTCCTGTTGATTTTTTGATGTTTTCTGGCGATTTACGTTGGAAATATCGATCCTAGGAATTAGGTGATATCTCGACCGTGCGATGACGTGCGTGTGTGCTACTGGATAGATTGAATTTCACGACATCGACATGGAACGGACTGCAATGGTAGCTTTATAAAATGGTGATATGTGGACGGGCGGATGATGCTCATGATCATGCTGATAGCCTGGTTTTATTTGGTGTGACACATGCATTAAAGTCATCGTTATGTCCAGGTGGAGCCGGGAAAATTTTTTGTACCGCCCGGCTTAAGTCCCAGCTATCATCAATATTGTGTCCCGGCGGGCGGGGGGGGGACAAGGCTAAGTATCATTCCCGGCCATAGTCCCGGCTAAAATCCCGGTCTGCGGGGCAATACTTTTTTGTACATGCACGGCTATGTCCGGCATATACCCCGGCTATGTCACTGGACCCCAAGGGCCTGGATGAAATTGACAAGTGCATACTTTGCACCCAAGCAATTTGTGCACATTCAGGAGCATCTCTCAAAATTTACCCAAAATAATTAAATTTATTCATTTAGATATACCAATAGACCATGATCTGTGTCAGAAGAGGTCCCATATCGTAGTACTTTTATACCAATGCGGTACAATACTTCAATTACGTAAGTACAAAGGATAAAAAGTGCATGGGCGGTTGAGGACTTGAGAGACAAAAACTCCTCCCAAAGTCACTTCAATACTTGATTTTTCTACGAAAGCAAAAGATCTTAGATGTCAGTGCTTTTCACACTGTTCTGTACACACTGTGTGGAGTCACATGGTCACATTAACACTTTAAATCTTCAAATTCTTACGGTTTTTTATAGCACATAAGACAGGGCTTTGGACAATTTTTCGGTAAAGCATATCCAAAATCACTGACCTAAGATAGGGCTTATGTGGACTCATTGTAATGCACCTTTCATGCAAGTTTCCAACCAAAATGGTCATGAAATGAATATTTTAAAATGATTGGAAACAAAATTAACGTTGCAGCATCTTTTGAGACTTAACTTTCTATAAACAGTCAGATGTCTGAAGGAAAAATATTTGTGAGATATGCGGTGATGGTGCCACGGGGGGCATGAAAAAGAGGTCTCGGCACCCACCTGGATATTGAATGACTGTGTTTTCGATTCTTTACTTTGATTGGATGTGTAACTGTGAACTGTATAATGTTTAAATTATGTGGTAAATTATAAGAAGCAGTTTCAACCCAGTACCAGTTGAACTCTTTGTTTACGGAAGATTCCCTCACAAGCATTATTCTTAACCAGTTCAACAGTGCGGTTATAATGTTGTTCTTTCTTTTTATATCAAAGTTAAATTTTTAGATGTCTTGCAACTTCCGGACATGTTGATAGGCAGAAAGCTCTCCAGGTTAATGTTTAACAGAATTAACACAATATGTATTTATGGAATTTCTGTTAGAAACAATTTGCATATGACAAATAGGTAGCTATCTACTGAAGATAGGAAAATATAAAGGTAAAGGTAAAAGGGACAGCCTTGTGTTCTCTGGAATTAAGAGCCAAACTCTCTTTTGAAGTGATTGGGTCAGACTCTTCCATATCATGTTTCTGTAGGGAATTTGCTACACCTCCTCCACAGCAAGTCTGTTACCCTCCCAAGATGAAATATTTGCCAATTATCCATTTATATGCTGGGGTTAGAAGAGAGGAGATTGAGGGGAAAAAGCATGACTCAGCATGTCAAGTGTGCAACACATTGGCCATAGAGGGCCATTGGCCATGAGGGCCATTGGCCATGGAAGTCACATCTTGTGGCATGTGGATCAAGCAATTTGTCCACTGGACCACACGTCAAAATATGTTTAATTTGTAACTATAACACTCAAAAATGCAATAAAATGCATTCTAACAATCTGTTTTGAATGCTATCTTTGGTAGCACCAAAAGTGGTAACCTGAAGTTTAACAGCTTATTGCTGACAATTTTACACCATGTGGGTGCTATCTTCAGTAGATAGTATTGTATTGGAAATGATCTTCAGATGACTTACCATTAGAAGCATTCTCTTTGACATAAGTTTTACTAGAACAGCATTCTCATTATAAGATGGTGAAATTAGATAGCAATGTTTATTCCTATTGCCAGGAACAATGAGCTCAGTCAATAACTTCTTTGATTTCCCCCTTTTGTGAAACTTGTGAACTATTTGCTCTTCAAGGAGAATTATTATTGAGAATGACATCATACAATATGTGCTTTAAAATAAAATTGAGAAGTTTCATGGATCTGGAAAATGGAATTATGTTGACCATCGTCCCTTTAAAACTGAATTGAACTTTTCAAATCTGGGATGTTCAAAAGTAAATTTTGCAACCTTATGCTGATCTCGTAAGAACAGTTTACATATATTCATGTTTTAGTCCATAACTCCACAGTTAGGTACAAGAATGGCAAAATACTACATCCAATATATTTCGGCAGTTGAATGAACCCACTGTAGCTTACAATGTTACTGATATTCCCGTCGTGTGAGTTTCCTTTATTTCTCTCACAAATGCAGAAATGTAATTTTTTAACTTCCTCTCAACATTTCCTTATAAGATCCATACAGCATCTTGAGAAAATATGCTGCAACACTTTATTTTCTATAGAAAAGTGAGGAAGAACTACAGAGGCAGCCCGAATCACAGTGAACGAAACCTCAAAGTTCATCAACCCTACTCACTGTAAAATTGGGAGATATTTCTTCTACATGTTCACTTCAACATGTAATGTCATGGGTGTATTATTCAGAAATGACTGTAATGCATACCTTTTCCGAGTTTTTCCTTTTAACTCGCTCTATTTTGTTCAAAGCTGCCTGATAATGGAGATTTATCATGACAAATCCCTACTTAGCAGAATTATGAGTTCATTTATGATTTATTTTGAAATAGTTGTGGTTAATTTCGATGTAAGTAATCATTTATAGTTGACAAGCGTGTGTATTATTACCTTTGCCTCGATATATCACTGTCATGATGAGAACACAGCAACTTAGGGAAGGTACTTTACAAGAAATATGCTTGTACACTTCAGATGTTCGACTGCAAAATCAAGCTTGAAGAAAAACAAACCCCCAAAAATTTGAAAGATGGGTCTTAAAGGTGCTCTCTGAGATCTTATACTTTATCCCCATGACTTGTCACTTGAGTTTTTGGTATCACACAAAATGCTCTATGCCCAGGGGATTCACAATTTTTTTCCAAATACCTTGTCCTTTTAACCAATCGCAAGGAAAAAAAAGTTCTACAGGTGGAAAGGTTATTTGCAAGTCAGGTCTGTATGACATCATACAGTGTTATTTGATACTTTTATTCATGCTTAAATTGGGTAAGAATTGTCAGCATTGGCATTTTTGTTGCTTTAAAAATTCAGTTCTAGAAGCAAGATAGCAAGTTGCCCCCTCTGGCTCGAAAAAGTGGGATGATATGGACCAAAATATGCATTTTCATCCCTCCTCTTAAGGGAATTTTGACCAATTTCAGCCTAAATTTGGGCAAAATTAAACTGAATTCGTCAAGTTCAGACATAATTGGAGCAAATGACTGGGACGACTTACAAATTTTGCCCCCTCTGGCAGGACGACTTGGAAATTTTGCCCCTTCTGGATCAACTGCCTTGGTACGCCACTGGATGGGTCGTAGAGGCATGCCCAGAAACCATCAACCCTGGGGGTTGAGTGGCTGAAATATGCCCAAAATAGGCTGATTTTATGTTTTCTTCAGAAGAATATGATAGCTAAGGTGGAAGAATAGTGATGGTTTGGAGTGTTATATGGAAAAGATGCACAAAGCTTATAACAATATGGTACATGAACTGTGACATGCTATGATGTTTGAAGGCATACAAGATAGCTTAAGTGTTGGGGAGAGGGGGAGAGGATTTTTTACCAGGAGTATACTTATACTTTTTAACACTGAATCCAATTACCAATCCTGTTAAACTGGAACAACTCGGTCGGACCTGTAGTGTAAACGTGGTAGATGCTTTGAACCAGTTTAGGTTCATTCAGTGCTGCTTTATTTTTCTCTCTCCCTCTCTGTTTTTGCCCAAGTCAACATGCACAGATCATCATACTTATCCAACTTTGGACTTCAATTTTTGTTTGGTTTGCATTTGCTATTCAATCATTGAGACTCACTTCATATTGGCTGATCTCTCCATTTCATGCCAGCCCACTTGGTCTAGTTTCTTGGCGACACATTATACATGTTTTCATGTCAGAAATAAAAGCTTCACTTATGTTGACAACCCATTCCTGGCTTCCATGGCAGGACATTTAATACCACATATTGCGAGTCATTTTGGCTGTCCTACAATACTGTAAGCCGTCTTTATGGATTTATTTGCCTCAACAATTCATATTATGTCTGGCTAAAAGGTCTGGTTAAGTGTTGGAATATAACTGCAGTACAATGCAGAAGCTGAGTTTAAAGAAGTATTAGCCTTTGACTATTTACTTCATGTCTGGCAAGTGGTACTCTAAAGAAATGTTATCAATTGGGTCTGCTGCTAAGGTTTAGGTATAAGACCAGAGGATGTATTGAGTCAATCCCACAATGCACCAGTTTTGGGAAAATTTCACCTCAATAGGGTCATGTGATTCCACCAAAACCCTCATCTTAACACATAAAAACCAAGACTTTTACACTCATTTTAGCACCCAAAGCATTAGTACTTAAGGAATTTTTAGCATGATCGTGAAATGTTTTGTGGGCATCCAACTTCTTGAACACTCTTTTATCCCTGTACTGACAAGTGTTTTGTACAGTACAGTATAGGTACATTGCAATGCATTATGGGATTGGTTCAAAACACCCTCTGGTATAAGACTTTATTTTAATCCCGTGAGCGCTATTTGCTGATTGGTTGCATTGGAACTTTAGTAATATTTTGATCCAATCAGCAACATGGTATGAATGATGGTAGGGCTGAAGAGAGCTAGAGCTTAAATATTGAAACTGCATTTTAACTGGTTATTGAAATAAATACATGATGTAATTAGCCAATTGTAAATGCTGTATGAAAGACAGTGCTGGGGTTAAGTAGTCTTTCAGATGTAAGGTTAGAATATGAAAAGAGAAAGTCCATAATATTTGAATATAGTTATATGCCTCCATGATTTTGATATTTGCAGAACTGAGACAACTGAAATTTCTTCAAGAATTACATATATAGTTGAAATTGAGTCAGAATCGGCCATCTTTGACTGTTATCTTGAGAAAATAGTATGGACGTTAGTATGACAGGTGACGCCGTAGATCCCTAATTTTGCCTAATGTATATTGTCCGTCACTTGACCTGAGATGACCTTTGACATTGGATTGTGACCTTTGACCTCAAAACTTACATGAAAGTTTCCATACTGCAATCTCTGTGACCCCATTTTGGTTGCAATTGGATTTAAGATTTTTTTTCAAAATTTTTCATGTTTAACTTCAATGTCAAGCAGAAGGCAGACAGAATGAGTGATTCATTAGTGTCTCCAGGAACACAGGTGATCAGTGACAACAAGAATGATATCTTGAATGTGGTAGAATTTAAAAAATGGAGCTTGAAATTGGCACCCATGTCAGTAACAATTTTCATATAGAGTAACCATTATGTAAATGAGTATTGCCATTTATATTCTGTCAAGCGCTTACTACAAAACGTCATGCAGTGCATGATGGAATCATTGTAATTACCTCATTTTGCATACTTGGGACTTCTATTCACCATTTACCACCACATGTCAACTTCTTCCAACATATTGAATCTTAGGGAAGTCATCATCACAGGGTCGAAGTAGATCACAACATCACATCATCTTATGGATGCTAACCATGAAGAGATCACATTTCTTCTTCCATCATTTTTATGGCAGCCATTGGAATATCTGTCTGCATTTGTCAACAAAATAAATGGTTGAAATACTTTTTTATACAATATTACAACACCCCTTGTCCCAAACATAATTGTATAGGTCAGGGACAGAATTAGGTGACAAAATTGGCACTTGTCAATCAGCACAATCAGACTGTGATGGTTTTTGAATATGTAGTATGGGCGGCAAGAAGACGGCATGTTTCAAACAAATATGATTTAATGCCCTATTTTGAGTTGGATTTTCGACTCGCGACACATATTTCACGTAAGAGTAAACTTTGGTGTTTTAATAAGCTCAACTGTTCACAGATGATGTCCACAGCCGTCATTTGTTCTGCACTGTCAAATTACGTCAGATGGCGCATTTGGTCGCCTTATTATGTCCCCCACTGTAGAACCTAAAATTGTGAAATACACTTAATGGCAGCCGAGATATAGCTGTCTATGTAATTTCCGTAATCGTATGGTAGGCATTTTGGATTCTTGCAATTACTCATAAGCAAAGGAATATTCTTCTATTTCAAAATAGTCAACACTATTCTAAAATGAGAACAAATTGGAATCAAACTAATCGATATAAATAAATCTTTCTACAATTTAGAGGACCGAGACGTCAGAGTCTCACCCCACGTGGTTACCCACTCTACTAGGGGTATCCCGCGAAACTGACCAGTGCGAATTGAAACAATCAAGGTTACCACCCTACGCTTCTCGAATCTGACTGTAATATACAGGTACAGGTATGACTCCTGTACATGGGAGGACCGACGGCTTAACGTCCCTCGAAGGCGGGATATCTTCCTCGGGTTCATTGCCCAAGTGAACTCAATGGGAGAGCGGGAACTCTAGTTTTACTCATAGTTCTTATACAAGTAAAATCCAGAATTTAGTACCCCGATTAAATCCCAGCCAGTGGCCCTACCTTACCGGGGGTTTGAACCGGGGACCTGCTGCACCAAAGGCGAATATCCAAACCAGTGGGGGGGGTGGGGGCAACACGCCTCTCCCTCCCTGTAAATTTATTTGACACTGTTATCAAGGAAATGGAATTATCACTGTGGTCTGTCAAATTCAAATGAACATCAAAGTACCTTCAACTCCCCCTCTACAAATGAAACAAAATGATGTCAATTCCGCATCCTCGGCCTTTGGTTTTTTGACATTTTTTAACTTTCCAACCAACCTCTCCAAAAAATGTTTGCCAAAGACCACACGGGAATCGTGCTTGTGTGGGTGCCTTACCACTTGGTCCTTTTACACCCGGTATTTGTGTAAGGGCCTTTTTTGTCACAAAAATTTACTCTACCCCTAACCTGAAGCGCTAGTTTCTAAGCCCAAGTCATGTTTTGCTTAAATTACCACATAAATAATCGCAGCACAGACATCTACCCTGCCTCAAACTAAAATAAATAAGTGGCTGATTAGTGCCACATTTACAAGCGTTTTACGATCAAAACCATATTGAACAAGGGATATTTTGCTACATTCTGAACTGCTTATGATGGAAGGTAAGAATCATTTTTCCTTAAATAAAAGTACATAAATGATTTCATTTCACACTTCATTTTATCGGTATCTTGAGAAGGAACTTGGTCGGAAACCCAATTACAAGGTCTGTAACAATCCAGCAAGACTGATGCAAAAATCAGCTGCTCTTGTACTCATTACCATGGTTTTGTTGAGCCGGGGAAAATTGCCGGTACCATTTCCATATCCTTAAATGCCTGTATGTAAATAGCGTGGGTGGAGACTCATAGTCAGTAGACTGACTGTCCATCAAACTTTATTTAAAACTTGTGGATTGGAATTCCTTGATTAAAAGACAAATTTCGTTGATTCCAATCACAGAATGTTGTCACTTAAAGGTGCAATGAGAGAGTTCACATATGGTTGTCCCTAAACTATAAAAGTTCGATTTTTGCACTGGTGTACAGCTCTCTATCAAATACTACCATCTGAAAGGATGAGGCTGAGAACTGTTTCTTTGGTACAAAACCTGGTAAATTTCTAATTCCTATAGGAGCAAATACAAATTTTAGCCTATCTTTTTCAATGGAAATATAGCATATACAACTCACCTTTTTGTTTTCATTTGCATCGTTACTTCTAGCCATACAATAAAAGGTAAGGAATCTATTGCGTGTCTAATCTATAGAATCACCAAATATCACAGAAAATATGTGACTTTGAATCTCTTGTGCACCTTTAACACCTTTGAAAGGATATCTCCATAATTGGATAGCTCTGTGAAAATTGTAATACTGTGGGATAAATAAAATATTAGCAAATTCGATGCAATATACAACTTTTCGCAACTTTTGCCAGCAATTTATTTTTTTTAGTACGGTTGAGAGACTTCATCATTCAAAAAGATATAAGCCAGAAATTTACGTGCAGCTTCTTTATGTGTACTGTTGCTTTACAATTCTTCTCAAAAAATTATTGATGCAGAAAAGGCAGCTATGGGCTCATTCATTAAAAAAAAATTAAGAGAAGAAGTTAAAAACCAGTAAATTAATGAAAAGTGTTCTGTACAAGCAGGTTGAGCTCTCATATAGAGTCGGTTGGTCTTTATTTGCAAACACACTAAAAATCATTATAGGTTGTCAGAAATGCAAATATTTTTTCATTTACTCTGCTCAAGTTTTTAATTTAAAATTATTTTTTACCCAAAACAGCTGAATATAAATGCATACATCAATATTTAAGAAATATCAAAAATGCCAGTTTTTAGTTGGTCAGGGCCATAGAAAATTTTTTCCTTTGTTGCCTAATTGTTGAACCAACCTTTTCATGAGAAAAGAAAAGGTATCATGATAGTGGGATGGTTATTGTAAACACCATATACTTTAATAAAGTGTATCAAGTTTATGCTAGAGAAAAACAAAGTCATCATTCAATCCTATGGTAATCATACTTATATTACCTATAATGTGTTCACTATAAGATGCAACATGACATTTGATAAAGTACATTGAGCTAACACTAGAGAAGACCAAGGTTATAGTACAATCCTATAGTAAACATGCTATAAGAGTTATAGTGTGTTCACTATAAGATGGAATATCAGATAAGATTGCTTCTGGTAACATGTGTCAGTGACTGTAACTGACAAAACAATTGAACAAGGTATAGCATTCTATTGAGCAGATATGTAAAACAAATTAACTAAACCACAGTATAATTTCAAAACTTTAATAGATAAATTCATGCTAAAATCCCTATCAAAGTACCAGTCAAAAAGTTTTTGTGGTCTGCCACTGTCAACTTCAAGTATCTGAAAGATCGGAGTTTGAAGCTTGTGGCATGTAAGATATACAAGGCATTCATGCATGTACATACATGTGTACATTGTACAAGACTCTTTGAATGGCCTTATAAAATGATGCATCTACATGATCCGAGCATTAACTTTC
Organism: Ophioderma brevispina; assembly: GCA_023653785.1. Lineage (NCBI taxonomy): Eukaryota > Metazoa > Echinodermata > Ophiuroidea > Amphilepidida > Ophiodermatidae > Ophioderma > Ophioderma brevispina. The sequence goes on along the minus strand of JAMKCH010059982.1, from coordinate 14,449 downwards.
AGTATGCCTTAAACCATATCAAAGGTAGATATGCTTTGTACACATTGTACTCCTGAATACTCCCACGTAGACGACATAAATGTTGAGAGGTAGAAATTGCGTTTATACAAATTATAGCATTGCAAGGGAGGGGGAAAGAGGGTTTCTCTCTCTACATATTTTTCTTAGAAATTTCACGAGGAATTGTTTGTCCTGAATGTTTTAATATTAATCTGAGTTCACTTCTTCATCCCTTCCATGTTTGTAACCTTTTCAAGAAATTAATGCTGTGAAAAGCTGTGATGAAAAAGATAACATCAAATTGCCTGCTGTTTTGTTATTATATTGGTTTAATTTTAATTCTAAAGAAAAGCATATCTGACTTATTATCTGGTAAAATTGAAAACATCTTATTACCCATGCAACCACCAATTGACCATCCACAACCTGCAAACAACCAACCCTGCAATCAACTCTGCAACCAACCCTGCAACCAACCAAACAAACCATCAACAAACCACCCTTCCAACCCTGTGCAACGGAACATCCAACCTGGGGATGACCGATCGACCAACTTTCTAACATTTACACCATTCTGGAGATTTTGTGAACAGAAAGAAGTCTTCAAAATTTGTGCTTTTGTGCTTTTAGATTAGAATTATTTGAAAATTTACAAAAAAAAACATGATGTTGAATAATCGCAGAAATTGAAAAAAAAACACAAAGTTCATGCCATGAAAACATTTCAGAGTATTGCATGTTTGTCCTCCGGAGGGCGAATAATCTTGATTGACTAATATACCACTTACAACAACAAAACACCGATCATATTTACTATCTATTTTTTGCACTGATCCATTTGACAGTACATATCTAGTTCCGTATCTTTGGCATTTTGCTATGTGTAGAAAAGCCTATGTGGACTCATTCATCGAAAAAAAAGGTAAAGAAAGAAAAAAAGATAACTAGAACATGAATGGCCTCTTCAATACACTTACTGAAATGGCTGCTGTTGAGAAAACAATCCCTGCTGACAAGGTAATCAAACAATTTTGTGGACAGGCCATAACGGCATCATAGAGCGGCGCAGGTTTTATCAGTTTCAATTTCCCGACACGTGCAAAATGTTTTAGCCATGTGATGCGCTAAAGCAGACATTCAAACCGGGCTTCTGTTGTGGAAAGAACAATACAGAATCAACAGTGATTGGGTGTGCTTATCTATGTCTCTCGCCATTTAGGTATCTATGATCTAGTTCCAACTAGACAGATTGTAGTTTTGAGTGGAATTCAGGCCCTTATAATTTATCCATTTCCTTTACCCGAAAGCAAATTTATGATGAAAAACTGCGAAAAATAGCATGCTGACTTATAATGTTCAGTGTGAGACTTTTTTTTTTTGTGAAACGAGTTGTTGCCATGCAGTCGTGTCTTTACTCTTTGTTAATCTAGACATCAGATTTCATGTATCTTTTTAATTGATTTCTACTTCTTGTCCTTTAGGGTTTTTGATTGACAAGTAAAACAATGTCTGTATTTATCTGTTGCAATTTATCATTGCTTCTGGAATTACTTAAGTGCAAGGCCAAAATACTGGGCAAGAAAACAAGAGTTAGAACTGTGATAGGAGTCTGAAATTAAATGCCAATTGCAACTCATGTTTGTGCTGCATTTTACATGATAGGCTAAAATACTTCAAATTATGTTTGTATTAATGTCTATTTCTCATTATCTTTGCAGTGTTGGATTTGAAGTGTTACGTGCATTTCAAAGAAAAAAAGACATCCGAAGGAGCAGTATTTATGTACCCAAAATTTTGTTAAAGACTGTAAATTTGCTAATAAATTTGCTTACAGCTATGTTGGAATACCAACATTAAATGTTTTACCCTTCTTTAGCCTTGTATAAGTAGTGTCACGTTTGTTCAAAGAAACCCAAAAACGGGACAAATTGTGTCTTTGAAACTAACGTGATACCTTTTACTAATAACCTGTCAACCATGCAAAATATAAGGAAAAAGAAGTGTTTTAAAACATGTTAATGTTGTATTCCAAATTATTTATGCGCAAATTTATACAACATTAATGAATTGGACATAAGTAGCACTGATGTGTGTCTTTTTAATTGAAACTAACGTAACAATTGAAAGCCAAAAACTGCATGGAACGTGGAAGGGCACCATCAACATGTCGTACAAACATTCTTTCATGGTCATATAAAACAGAGCAAGCGCTGCTCTCAGTTTTAATCTTAACCCACATGGCCGGCCACTTTTCTTTTCTCAGAATTATTGCCTTGCACATAAGTACAAAGATTAGTCTCATTTCCCGGTAACTACTGCGGATCTAGCATGAATGTCAGAATCATTTAATGGCATTAGAGCAACATTAGTCTTCTTTGGAGCACACGTCGAGCTGCATCAAGTTTAGCTGTAGATAGGAAAGATACATAAAATCACTTTTACTCGCCTGGGTGTCTGCCAGTGTAAAGAGGGTCAACACTGGACCAACATTGGGTCACTTGTCCTTAGGTGAGCCCCGGGGGGTTCCACTTTTGGTTTGGGTAAGACTTGCAGCCGTTTGTTTCAACCACTACCCTGAAAATATCCCCAAAATAAAAACAGATGTGCTACCTAGTTATACCTTATAGTTTTAACACCGTCTCTTGGACTATACCCAGAGGGTATTGTGAATCATCCCATGATGCATTGCAATGTTCTTTACTGTACTGTATAAACTCATGTCAGTATTATTGGGTAAAAAGTGTTCCAAAAGTTTTTAGAACCCCAAAACATTCATAATCATGCTAAAAATTCCCTACCGTACTTCGCTTAGTGGGCTAAATGAGCCTAAGGCCATGCACCGGATTTTATGTGTTAGGAACAGGATTTTTGTGGATCACATGACCCTACTAAGGTGAAATTTCCCAAAGACTGGTGCATTGTGGGATTGACTCAATACCACCCTCTGGACTATACCTATGACATTAACTATCTTACCCTTCCTAAAACCTACAGTGCTTTCTGCTAATGACATCTTGTGAGAATATGAATTGCTCATGAATCAGGGGAGATTTGGAAGACAGGATCACAACATAGCATGACTCCGGCAGGCTTATTGCAAACATGCTTTTGTGGAGTTTCCGGGGGCAAAGCCCCAGAAACCAAGAGAAAACTAACTGTTAAAATTGTATTTTGAGCCATTCTGGCCGCACTATTTTTCACAGTGGTGCAGTTGGATCAGCAATTCGCCTCTTAAGCATAAGGTTATGGGTTAGAGCCCCCGCTGTCGCCAATGTTTTGTGCACTTAGGCATGCAATTTACCTCCGTTGCCTCTCTCCACCCAGAGTGTAATGGGTAATCGCCTTATTTGAATGAAACCGACTCGCTGTGGGGGAGGAGTGGGCGAACCCCCACAGCAACATTATATGCTGGAGTCTGGCCCCAAAACGCCAAAGACAGAGAGAGGGCACTCTGCCTGTGGGTACAAACCATTTATTTTTATTTATTTTTCACACTTGTTGGTTTGCATGCATTCTTTATACCTTGATTGACCCCTGGCAAATATACTTTTAACAGAAATGCAAACACAAATGCTCCAAGAAAACATAATTTAATTAATACATTGTGCGATTGTAACTTTTTTTGGGTTTAGATAAATTACATTGAACCAGGAAAGAGCCACATTCACCCTAACTCCTCCCCGGGCCACCCCTGCCTAATCCCTTACACCTGTAACACTAAACTTTACTCGAATAACATATTAATTAGGCTTGTGGGGACTTGAAATTTTTTGCTTATGGTAGTGTCTTTTTGAACCATTTGTTAGCCACCTTTTTTGAACTGCTTTGCAGTCTGTCGTGAACAGAATAAATCACAATATATTACACTTTATGCCATTATTAAGTAAATTAGGATGAGGGCTGTCTCTAAGACTAATACTAGTAATTATAGTCTGATTTTTTAGGTCTCCGATTGAAAAGACCTTATGGCAGCATGAATCCTGTGTCTCGTCTGCGTCGGCGGAGTCTGCGTCGGCGGCGTCGTGAGCTTTTATTGTGAACAAAATATCTGGAGATCTGTGCGACTACAGGCTGAAACTTGGTGGAAGGGTGCAGGGTTTCCAGATGCTCGAATCTGATTAAATTTACACATGTGTATAGGTCGTCCGAAGGAAAGACCTTATGGCAAATGATCCGTGTGTCGGCGTCGGCGTCGTCTGCGCGTCGTCGTCGGCGGCGTCGTGAGCTTTTATTGTGGAACAAATATCTGGAGATCTGCGAGCTACAGGGCTAAACTTTTGGTGGAAGGGTGCGGGGTTACAGATTATCAAACTGATTAAATTTACAACCGTGTATCAATGCTTCTAAGTACCTAATTTGCATAATTACTTTAGCATATTGCCAGTTTCTGATTTTCATTGACACTTTTTTGTGAACACAAATATCTGGAGATCTGTAAGTCACACAGAGCTTAAACTTGGTGAGGGTGCGGGGTTAAGGATTCTCGAATCTGATTCGCTTTACAACAGTATATAATGCATCCTAAGTACCTAATTTGCATAATTAATTAGCATATTTACCTATTTTCTTGATTTTCATTGACACTTTGTGAACAAAATATCTGGAGATCTGTAAGTCCCACAGAGCTGAAACATGGGACTTATGCGAGTTACAGATCTCGAACTGATTCGATATACCACAGTACATTCCTGGGTTATGGTACATTGTCCTTGGTTATAAGAAGACATTGTCCTGGGGGTATGGTGACAAAGTCCTGGGATTGGGCCATGGTCCTTGGGATAGGGAACATTGTCCGGGGTATGGGACATTGTCCTCCTGGGGTATAGGACATTGTCCTGGGTATGACAATTGTCCTTGGGTATGGAACATTTGTCCGGGGTATGGCACATTGTCCTGGTGGTTGGTCACATGTTCTGGAGGATTAGACATTGTCCTGGGGTATGGGACATTTTCCTGGGGTATTGGGACATTGTTCTGGGGTAGGGGACATGGGCCTGGGGTATGGGACAGTCCTGGATATGGGACATTGTCCTGGAGGTATTGGACATTGTCCTGGGGTCTGGACATGTCCCTGGAAGGGGACATTGTCCTGGAGGTATGGGTAATTGTCCTGGAGGTATGGGACGTCGTCCTGGAGGTATGGGACAATTGGTCCTGGGTAAATGGGATATTGTCCCTAGAGTTATGGTACATATCCTTTGAGGTATTGGACATTGTCTCAGGAGGTATGGGACATTGTTCTGCGGTCATGGGACATTGTACGGGGTAATGGGATATCCTCCTGGTATGGGAGATTGTCCCCTGGGTTAGGGAACATTGTCCTGGGTATGGGCCTTTGCATGGACCTTGTCCTGGGGTATAAGACATTGTCCCGGACTGGGCAATGTCCTGGGTTGGGACATTGTTCTGGGGATGGTACATTGTCCTGGGGGATATGGACATTGTCTTGGGGATATGAACCTTGTCCTGGGATTAAAGGGAACATTGTCCCGGAGGCAATGGACTTGTCCCGGAGGTATGGGACTTGGTCCGGAGGTATGGAACATGGTCCGCCTGGAGGTTTGGGACATTGGCCTGGTAATGGACATGACCCTCGGGTATGAGAAATTGTCTGGGGTATGGGAACTTGTCCCTGAAGTATGGGCACCTTGTCTTGGAGGTACGGGACATTGTTCTGGGGTATGGACAATTTGCCCGGGAGGTAATGGGACATATCCTGAGTATGGACCATTGTCCCTGGGGATATGGGGACATTGTCCTGTAGGTATGGGACCATTGTCCTGGAGTATGGACATTGTCCCTGGGTATGGGACATTGGTCTGGGATATGTGGCATTGTCTGGGAGGTATGGGACATGGCCTGGAGGTATGGGACGTTGTCCTAGGGTATGGACAATAACCTTGATTAACATAAATTATTTTTTACTTGTTTTTCTATGTTACTGCTGACTCAATACATTTTCAAGGTTGAGCGTGTAAACAACCTTGAAATTATGCATCTTCCAAAATGATTCTAGAACCATCACATACATCGGAACGACATTGGGGAAACACGCGGTCCCATTTTTATTCCTGCAGTAAAACGCATATTGTTTGATCTGTACGAATCAATTGGGATGGGAATGTGTTGATATCAAAACTAAAGCCGTATTAAACTGCTGAAAATGCTTCAACTTGTTCAGCGAACAACAATTCTTTTACACACAATTTCGCATAAATCTTTTTTGTATCGAATATGTCAAGGCTTCATAACCAGATTCAAACTTGAAATCGATTGTCGTCCAGTCCTAGACACGCTATCGATTCCCTTTGTTTTGGGGCCAATCAAAAGGGATAAGGTCATGAACCTCGAGCCGGTGAACCTCTTAATCTGAAAGGATTAAGCCACGTAAATATTGGAATTGGTGTTAGAGTGACCAAACTCTTGTACTTAGATTATGATTGGACAATACTTTCAACATTATTTCTGGAACAAGACGAATAATTAAACCAGTGTAACACAAGCTTAACGTATCAGATGTTCTAATAGCCTTTAGTGGCGAAAAATACTGAGGAAAGCAATGGCAACACGCTGTTATATAGAGAATCATACTAGAAAAAAACAACATGTGTGCTTGGCTGTGATATTAGCAATTTCTGTCATGTGGTTGAAAATGGTGGAGGATTTGATAGTGAAGATTACCTTTCTTCCAGCAATAATGATAACGACTGAAAATGTCGGTGATTAATATATTACTTTATTGTATCATTTCTTTCTTATGGTGAATGCTTCTTTTCCACTGCTGAATTGGGGGAGGCACTTAAGTTGGCCTTAGAATAGCTGACACTTCAAATGAGAGTCTTTTCATTATATTTTACTGATTCACTATCTAGTCTTATGCGTGAAGGCGCAGAGAATGTCATCATCCCTATATTGTGATTTGTTGGAAAGTATTCTCCATTTGTCCTCAATTGAATAAATCCGTTGTTTTTAGCTTGGATTCCGATTCACATTGGTATTCAAGGCATGCAAAGGTTGAATGTATTGGCGAAAGAAGTCCTTAATATAGAATATACAACATTGAGATTCCCTTTAACAGATTTTAAGGCTTCAGTTAATCGTTATATCGAACTATGTTGGCAATGCTGGTGGATTCATTTCCTAATAATAAAATGCATGCTTTGCACCCAACTGTTGGAGCTGTTTGGTAAGTTCAGGTTTGATTTGACGAAGGACGAGATTGTATTAGCACGATGTAAAATTGGTCAACTTGTATGACCCATACTCATTTGCTTAGAGGTGAGCCAGTCCCTCGGTGTATTCCTGGTGATTGTGCTCTTTCTGTGGAAACATGTTATTACTTTACTTGATTGCGTTGATTATGCGCTTATTAATTCGGAGAAAATATTAGATGTCCCAGATTTTAAACATTATTTAAGATATTAAGGCCTCTTCAGGTTATAATTTCCGGAAGGAGGCCGAATTTTGTATAAATAATTTTTCAACTTTTTAAAAAAGGTTTGATTTTATTTATTGGTGATTTTTAAAGGTTTGATGTTGTTAAACGTAATAAAATGATAAAACGTAATGACACGATATAACAATTGTGTTGATTTGTCGTTAAATTTTAATACTCACTCACTCACTCACTTATGTTTGGATGCTTCAGTTGTTCAGTTTGATGTTTGGATTCAGTTGCCGGATGTTGCCTGCAGTTCTTTGCATGGAAAGGACTTTTTTAATTATGGCTTAATCTGATCTGACAAATCGTCCATTAAAATTTCTATTGACGTAGTGGGTAAAGCATACACTCTCAGAAACGAATGGAGTCGTCGACACGCCCAAAACTTTTTAATGACTGACAGGACTAAAAAACCACTATAGCTTTTGGGGGGGGACTTTGAATTTTTTTTAAAATGCCCACAGAGAAAAAAATCCCATAAGGCTTAAAAAGTCCCCCATAGACATGTGTCTCCATACACAAACTACACCTAACACATGCACCACATAAACAATTTTGAAGAAAGAAATTTTGTAAGTGGACGAAATATCCTGCATAGTGCCCCATCAACGTAACACGCCTCTCACTTCCCCTAACCTGTTTAGTGAATACTATGTAGATCAAAAATACTCGGGGCAAGGTAATAAAAAACAACGGAGTAATGACTTTTCACCCATAGGTACATTTATAATCAAACTGTTATTGAAAACCACGGTACCTCGTGGTGAAACACTAAACCATCCATTCTACAGCTACTAAGTGGCAGTACGTATGACTAGTCATGATTAGCCTTTGTTTCAATTTGTCAACACATGCCATTGTCCATCTCCGGAACGTGAGGCCCTTAACAAAGCAGAGTTCTAGTTTCTCTGAACAAGGACAAAAAGTGCGTGATAGCCAATCTAGTAGGCTATAATCGCGGCTTTGAGTCGGAACATCGGGAGCCCGCTAGTTAAGCTTCCTGCATATGGAATTATTGTTTGTATTGAAATATTTTGATTTAAGTTGCATTTCGGTATGATTGCAGGAGTTGGGAACGATTTTTAATCATAATAAGCGATGGGTAGATAGCCAAGAAAGGTGATCAATATAGATAATAGTTCCTATCATTTTGATAGTGCTTTTAACCTTCCTCGAGTCATTGACAACTCGGTGTATTATGGCCGGTGAACACATCATGAAACCAGGCGTGATTCAAATCACTGGTCATACCATGCTCAGCACGTATAACGGTGTCACACCGCAAAACAACTTGACTGACGCACTGATGTCACTGATTCGAGGAAGATAAAATGGAGCTAGGAATTTTTAATGTCCAGGCCTGTAACCTGAAGTTAATTAGGGGAGGGTGATTCTACTTTCAAAAGGGACTTCCCAAAAATTGCAATGGGGTGGGGGGCGAGTTTGGCAAAAGTGGGCTTTTTTACTGAAATTGTTAGCCTTTTTTTCATAAAAAAAACCACTCATATTTGTGCCTGCCCCCACTTGCAAAATCTATTTTTAGGGGCTTTTTTAGGTCTTTGGGGCTTTTTGGAATTTTGGTGGCATTGTTAAGCATCAATTATGAAGTTGGCCCACTGGAAGGATATTTGCCTTTCATGCAGGAGGTCCCCAGTTCAAAAGTCTTGTCCGCGGCCACTGCCATGATTAAATCAGGTACCAAATTCTTTGTTTGATTTTGTATGAAACATTGATAAAACGGGAATTCTGCTCTCCCCATGCTTCATTTGGCCTGGTCAAACAAACCATGAAATACCAGCCTTCAGAGGGGGACATTAGGCTGTTTCCCATTTACATGGAGAATCATACTTGTACCATGTCTCTGATTGTTTACTTACAATCATATAACCGTCTGAAAAACCAATGATATCGGCCGGTAATGCGTGGGAAGTTGAAGAATGTGTCTGGCCTTTGTTTGATTTTAACCATTCACATCAAACTGCCACAGTATCTTCCCTCAGATGGGAGACAGGGTGGAATCATGTACACTAGACAAGATAACCAAAGAGATGAAAGGGAACAGTTGTAACATCACAATGTACTTGTATATTGCTTTTTTAGATTGTGCAATTTTTTAAAATAATTTTGAGGTAAGGAATTTCAAAGTTCTGTGCTTTTTTAAAGGTAAATTTAAAAAAAAAAATATTTGTGGAGGTTAGTCAGCTGTTGAGGACTCCATATAAACATGAAATTATAAACTATCTGGGCTTGTAATTCATTAACTTGTACAAGAATAAACTGAATTTTGCACAACATTTTCTTGTGACATCCATGTATATATGAAGTCTTCAAAGGAGCAAGTTTCCTCCTAAAAAATCTGCTGTGAAAATAGTCATGGGCAATTAGTACATGAGTATGAACCACTAAAGTCTCAGTTCCCTCAATGCATTTCAGAAACATGGATTTGAAGCTTGCTGAACCATGTCCTCTAAAGATGAGCATTTTTAGTACTATGAGGCAATAAAGCTGCAATTCCCATTGCTGAGTTCAGTAACATTCATATGTATATATATTGATCCTCACTGAATTGTATCCTCTGAAGATGAGCATTTTAGTGATATGAGCCAATAAAGACTCAATTCCCATGGCTGAGTTCAGTAACATTCATACGTGTGTAGATTTGATGCTCATTGAACTACGTCCTCTGAAGATGAGCATTTTAGTGCCATGAACCAACAAAGTCTCAATTCCCATGGCATGGTTCAGTACCCTCAATTCACCAGTGTGTTCAGAAAACACACTCCTGGTTTTAAGGGTATAATTTATGACACCCAGAACACACAAGGTCAATGCATGGCAATTCATATACTTGCATAGCTAACTTTCTGTACCCTTGGTGAACGAGGACGTTGTAGCTCCCAGTGTATTCCTTACACACACTTCCCTGAACTTCAGAGAACATTTAGCGTCGGCATTACCAAAAATTCTAATGGATCAATTATTGTGCCCACACTTGTCTGCGGGGTCGTCGCGTTATCCGGCTGTGGTTTTGGAATTGAAGTGCATCAATGATCAGACGTTAACCCAACAGCCAAAGCTTGTAACTATACACAGGATAAGGGTTGTTCGTGAAAAAAACAGAAGCAGTTTCAAAGGAAACACGAGCCTTTACAGCCCCGGGTTGTTTGAGCTCACGTCGCTGAAATCCTCTCAAACCATTGATGGGTAGGAAGGTAAACAAAACTGTTTTACACTTGACACTAAAACTGTTATTTTCTTAGACGGACGGGGCATGTTTGCGTGGTCCCATCTTCTGTTTAAGGTGCAATTGAGGAGAATTCACCTACAGGTGTCCCTTAAAAATCGAAAGTACTGATTTTTGTCCTGATAAAGCTTCTTTCAATCAAAAATATCCCCATCTGAAAAGATTAAGCTGAGAAATGTTTCTTGGTACAAAAATTGTGAAAGTTCTAATTTGCGTATAGGAGCAAATACAAAAATTCAGCTATGTTTTACATTGAAAACAGACGCAAATCAAAATCGCCTTTTTTCTTCTCTTTTAGGACATATTTCATATAGCAAATACAAGGGGAAGAAGTTATTTAGTGTTAATCTATTATGAACATATTATATGACACAATTAGGTTGGGTTTTGCCTCAAAATCTCTTGTTGCCACCTTTAGTGATACTTGTTTGTATTTTTGATAACTGGGCAAATCCACGAGGAGGCTGGTCTAATGAAGGATAGCAAAAAGTTGGGATGTTATGATATGACACAATCCCGGCAAAAGTGATTTAGTATAGGGGCTTAAGGCTATCGCGTAGGACAAGTTGTCAAAATAAATTTTGAACCAGTACGAGCATGTCGTACTACAAATTTATTGTGATTGTGATTCACTTTGTATGAATCATCGTTGTCATATTTCTATCATCCCTTACAAGCTGAATGCTCAGTTTAAAATGAAAGATTTTGTTTGTTGAAATGTGTCAATTGCAATACCATAAGCTCTTAAGTAATAAACTTCCCTCTTCTCTTGCTCCCAATTGAGATCTTAAGGGTGATGTTTTGTTTGGATATTATAGTTGAAATTTACTGTGGGAGGAGTTAGTTGTTGTGAAATTGGGAATTGGTGTGATGATGGGACAGTAAGGTTGCTTGTTCCAATTTATGTGTAGGTGTTCTATTCTTGATATGAGGCCTGCCACTTGTATACATTCACCACCAAGTATGGGAAAACCAAAACTTGAAAGTTTTAAGTAGAGAATAGGAAGAAGCGATATGCACATTACCAAGGTATATTCACACAGCTGTTTGAAAGCCTCATTTATTATAACAAAACCCAAAATAAAACAAAAATATAAAGGCGACAAGTTTTGACAACTGATTTGGATATTTATTACCTGACTAAAATCCTGCATAAATTTTATTGGAAATTGCCATTGCTGGCAATGCAATTTTCCTTAAAATATAGTTACATTTTCTAGTATTAAAATGGGCATATTTAGAAGGTGCTTATAACATATAAATGTGACCTTTTATAGGCCTAATGCAAGATTCCCACTTTGGATTTTCTGAGGTTTTTTGCAGAGGAAATAGCTTTGCATGTCCCTTGACTTATATCAGTTGTAAAAATTGGGTCGCCACTGCTGTAAAATTGTTCTAACAATAAGAGACCAATTGCCAGTGTCAAACAGTGTGTTCACTACTGTGCTAATATTGAAAAACAAATATGGCCTTTCATCTGATATCCAAAATGACACTACATCCAGGTAAATCAGGTGGGGTCCCATTTCAAGGCGGAGATCGGAACAAGACTTTTAATTAGTAGTGGTGTTCAAAGACTTTAATGTATTAGGGTTGTTTGTTGTTGATTGTTGAAGACAGTTAATTTGTAGTGATGTATAAACCTAGTTTGGATTTGAGTGTACTGGTGTACTTTTGGTGAAAACATGAGACTATGATGTATAGTAAATTTCTAGGCTACTAAAGATAAGCTTAACATTGTCTATCTACTGAAGCTAAAAGTACCTTATACTATTTGTTTTTCTACGGAATAGAAAGAAAGTATGCACATGTTCGATTCCATACAATGTAGGTTATAGAAATACTTATAACCAAATACTTGTGAAGAGTAAAGAGAAGAGAAAAATTCAGTCACCTATTTTCCCTGTATTCATTTCAAGAAAGTCTGAAATCATCATCACAAGATATAATTTTTATGCATTAAACTGCATCTACCGGCCGATTTGATTGGTTGGACATTGGGTTATATGTTATATTTAGCCAATCACAGACATGGTAAGAAAAACTTAAAGGTTTGTGCAGATAATAGAAGGTCTATTTTGATTTGTTACTCAAGAGGTTATATATTGCTATATCATGTAATGAGCCAATCAGAGATACTGTAAGAAAGGGGATAGACCTCAGGGGGTTAACAAAATTTCAAACAGCTGTATTGGTTTGATTTGGCAGGGACACATGTACCCAATTAAAGCCCTCCTTATAAATGTCCCGAACAACATTTCTAATATACTGTCTAAACATCCACACAATCAAAGTTCATATAAACTTTTTGTTTTGGGGTTACAGTAACTTTGACTTGTGTTACACAGTGGTTTAGTGTTGTTTCTCATCTTTTGTGGTAACAAATCCTCAGTTCTGATTTTCATTGTATCATGTAATAAAGATCTCTGTAAAATGACTTTTCCAAGCACCCGGACGCTTAGTAGGTTGAATACAGTATGTAGCATTTACCACATACTGATGATAAAAGTATGGATAGACCTATGCCATCTACTCAAGATAGCAAACTGTAATAACCCAAGTATATTTAGTTAACATTTACTTTCTACTGAAGATAAAAGTACCTATGATAGTTACAAATGCTATCTACTGAAGATAGCAATTGTTTACCATAATAACAGAGTATGTTTACTTGCCTTGCGGAAAAGAGAAATAAAGTATGTTTACTAAAAAAAAAAAAAAAAAAAAAATGTTACTTTTGGTGAAACAGAGACTATGATTGTATAGTTAATATTTACTAGCTACTAAAGATAAAGATTAACATTGCTATCTACTGAAGATAAAAGTACTTATACTTATTTGTTTTATACTGAATAGAAGAAGTATGCATCCTGTTGCTTCCATACAATGTAGGTGTTAGTAGAAATACTTATAACCAAATACTTGTGAAGAGTAAAGAGAAGAGAAAAATTCAGTCACCTATTTTCCCTGTATTCATTTCAAGAAAGTCTGAAATCATCATCACAAAATATAATTTTTATGCATTAAACTGCATCTTTCATTTCTTAACAAAATTTCAAACAGCTGTATTGGTTTGATATGGCAGGGACACATGTACCCAATTAAAGCCCTCCTTATAAATGTCCCAAACAACATTTCTAATATACTGTCTAAACATCCACACAATCAAAGTTCATATAAACTTTTTGTTTTGGGGTTACAGTAACTTTGACTTGTGTTATGCAGTGGTTTAGTGTTGTTTCTCATCTTTTGTGGTAACAAATCCTCAGTTCTGATTTTCATTGTATCATGTAATAAAGATCTCTGTAAAATGACTTTTCCAAGCACCCGGACGCTTAGTAGGTTGAATACAGTATGTAGCATTTACCACATACTGATGATAAAAGTATGGATAGACCTATGCCATCTACTCAAGATAGCAAACTGTAATAACCCAAGTATATTTAGTTAACATTTACTTTCTACTGAAGATAAAAGTACCTATGATAGTTACAAATGCTATCTACTGAAGATAGCAATTGTTTACCATAATAACAGAGTATGTTTACTTGCCTTGCGGAAAAGAGAAATAAAGTATGTTTACTAAGCATTTGCTTTCCACTGAAGATAAAAATGCTTATAGTTGTATGCATATGCTATCTACTTAAGATAGTAGTTTTTAACTAACTTAAGATAATAGTTTAACTATAATAACTATAATAAAAGTATACTTGATATCACCTGAAGGTAAGAGTCTGTGTAGTTAACTATGCTATCTACTCGAG
>JAMKCH010059980.1:0-14423 GCA_023653785.1 Ophioderma brevispina | reverse complement strand
TGAATGTATTGTAGTACTGGAATGCGTCTATCTTGTCCACCAACATGGCTGGCTATTGAATACGGTCTATAGGTAACTTGGCCAGACCTGTCCTCCAGAACAACCAAGCATGCAGAGAATACAAAAGAACCATGGAAATATTGACATGTTCAGGGAACCAGATACATGTATGTATTTTCTTCGCTGCTTGGATGTCTGTAGGACAGACAAAAGTCCATTCAACATAATTAGCCTTCCGTTGAATGAAAAAATGCCATATTTCAAAATTGTTGAAGCCGAGAGTCAACACCTCTTTAGAGGTTTTTGAGTTTTTTTTTCACCGTGAATAACGGTAGGTATTATGCACTGAACGAGGGGCGTGAGGTCGTTACTTCAGCAATATGTGACCGTCAGTCTTCAAATCGCCCCCCCCCCCCCAAATCGGTTTTCAGTTTACAATCTGTATTATGATGTTGTAATTTTGATTCATTTAGGTACTGTTGACGAATTGAATAAGCTTGGCCTCCATGTCTACAATTATTGTGTTATAGTCGTGAATTTAATGGTAATTCTGTTGAGCATGTAGACACCGTAGCACAGGGAATCGCATTATTCTTAGGTAACGAATGAGCCAAATGAAAATGACGTGAATTAATAATAGTAGCTGTCAGATAACGCTTTTTTCTCTTCATAGTGCCGTCATTACAAGACGGCCGCCAGCCGTCTTGTTCTGTTTTTGAAGGGTTCTCTTTCTTTATTTCTTTTCTTTCTTATGGCAACATTTCAAAACTGGGTCTAGTTCAGTCATCATTTGACATATTTTGACTGACTGAAATCAAATGACCGCTGACCCTCCCATTTATGTTAATATGACAGTGACCCATGTCGGGAAGTTTGACATGCCACAGCTTCAAATATGTATTTAAGTGTCAAAATTAGCTTCTTCTCACAGGATTACGCCGATATCAACCAAACTGGTTCAGAGGAACCAGAACCCTTGCTTCATATAGGGGTTTCAGCAGATAAAGGAGCAAAGGTCATTAAGGGGGCATTTCCGGGTTGAAAAGCCAAAAATGTGAAAATATTCAAAAAATCGCTTGTCCTTACAAATTACGTAACAGAGTCACGGGGGGTTTCAGTAGGCATCATGTTTGGTTACTAGGCAGGGTCTTCGGGTTGTCCACAATTTCAGGATCAAAGGTCATCAAGGGGACATTCCGGTCAAAAACCCAAAAATATTCCAAAATTTTTAATTTATTTATCTCAAAACCCAAACATAGAACAGTAACTTAACTTACAAATATCTACCCATGACCATACTTCATTTGCTTACTAAATTTCAAAAAATAAAAATCATTTTAAGGTGATTTCGTTTAAGGTGAAATAATGTCCAGAATTTTTTCTCTAGAACTAAGCATAATCCGAATTTTTTTATTTGATTGGGAACAATGCATTTTTGATGTGTACACGAGGTTTTTTAATACGGGATCAAAGGTCCTTAAGGAGTCAAAAGGTCAATTTGCCAAAAAATGCTAAAAATTAAGACCAAATTGGCTTATCTCAGCTATAGAAGACAGATAAAGCCTGTAACAGAGATGTAACATTAATGGTAACAGACGTCTATGATAGTATCAACTCCAAAGGTCAAAGTTCAAGGTCATACGGTCAAAATCTACAAACAAAGCTCGATGAGCTGAAATTTGTCAGGGCAATCCGTGTGGCATCACAAATATAGAACAAGTAAAGTTGACCCATCCGGGCACCAGGGGTCACTTATAGGGGTGCAACGATCAAATCCCGACCCCGATTGGATTGAGTTGAACATCAATAATATTGCTCCTGTTAAAGTTGTTTAACACATAAACAACATTTATGACATTTGTGACATATTGGTGAAGTTACAGGGGTCAAAGGTCAGTCAACTCAAGGGGTAATTAAGGGGATCACCATCCATTCCCAAATACGGCCGTTCGTAATAGATGTTCACAGGTCTCTGTGTTATACCTGGTCCTGCTGCAAGACTTAGAAAATGTGTTATATTATTTTCTTCCACCACGAGATAATTTCAGGCTGAATTTTACATGTACATTTCTCCCCAGTGTTTGGTTTTACGATAAAATTCTAGAGACACCAACCGGCCGCCCCCGGAACACATTATCCGCTTTCGGTTGTCGGCGCATAATGCTGGAATGCGATGCCAACAAAACTGGTCGCGGACTTGTTATTCCATGAAATCTAAATCGTCAAAAAGCTCTCAGGTGATCGCTTGTAGAAATTGTATATTTTAATGAGAAAGAATAAGGGGCTAATGCGTACGTGGTATATTGGAAAAGAATATATACATTTCACAAGTTGTCCATCACATTTTTGCAATAATGTGTACTTTATAAAAACCTGATTTGAATGTTCATGGTAATTTGAGAAGACGTGAATTCCGCGTAGTCGTTCTGAGAAAAACATGCCTAAAATAACCATTTTCCACATGCATGCAACATGATTATCATTTTTTTTTTGGGTGGGAGTGGGAGTTGCATGCGGGTACATTAACCTCGCTTGATTGTTGTATTGTCAGTTAGATCCCAGAATTAATGTGACATTCTGGAAAATTGTTTTAAGCATGAGGAATAGATATTAATCGTCGGTTGCAGCATGCACTGACGCATTTGCGATATACGTACTTCAAGAAAAATGGCTTTGAAAATTTTGCGAGTTTAATCTGCTGTATTGTATTGATTTAAACATATTTGTCGATTAAAACCTGGTTAGAATAATGAAATTATGCCCAAATTTAAATATATTTTACTGATCAGTTTATTATTAATTCGTATTTTCTGCCAAATATACTATTGATGAAAATACGTCCTTGTGTGAAAACGACTATAGCAACATCGCCGCGCGAATGAAGGCTTGCACACCCGTCTCTACCACATACATACCCATGGTTATGCATTCATTACTCTCTAAATCTAACAGAGTGAAATTTTCACTCTAAAAGAGTGAATTTTCAATTTAAAAGAGTAAATTTTCAATCCAATGAATGAATTCCATTTTTTGGATTGCTTACAGTGAGTAAAATTTTGTGGAATTTTAATCCAATGGAATGACGAGTGACAATCCACGCAAGCAATACCCATGCACTGTGTCATCATTATCTGTGCATATTAATGAGCTCATTTGCATTTGCATATTTGCGCTGGTTGGCTCATTACAACAAAAATGGACTTCTACCAGATCTCAATGTCTACATTTGACGAAATTTGGTATGTGGGTAGTGGTGGATACAAGCAGTTATACTCATGCACTGTGTCATCATTATTTGTGCATATTAATGAGGTCATTTGCATATTTGCTCATTACTAAAAGGTAAACTTCTACTAGATCCCAATGCCCAATTATGACAATTATCACGGTTTGTGGAGTCTAAGTGTTGAAAATATCGGATCCGAAACATGATAATCATAAAATTGGACGATTTACGCCCAAAATGTTTTGGTCTCGCTATGAGTTTTAAAATATTTGTTCAACTCATAGCTTGACCAATAAATTTGGGCTCAATCGATCCAATTTTATATGAAACTTGGCATATTAATGAGCTCATCTTGCAAGTTTTAACTTGCAGTATTTTTTTTCAAAATAGCTTTTATTTTGTCCAAAAATGTGAATAACAATAAATCTTTTTATCCCATATGAAGAAGTGAGTGACACAGGAATAATGCATAAATAATGTGACAATTGAAAAAATAACGACTGATGAAAGCGATATTGATACCGACATATCAAATTGTCGCAAATATGTTAAGTTATACTTTTATTATACACAGCTAGAAGCATTCTAAAGTGTATTGCATAAAAGTCACTTCGGTTAACCATTAAAGCATGTTTTTCACCTTTGTCATAAAAGTGTCAATCTTTTGTAGGATCATGGTGTAAATTGGCACCAAATAATTCACAACATATGGTAAATTTGATAAAACGAAACGTGATATGAAAGAAATTCTAGCTTGTATCAATGATCCCTAAAGTTTTTTCTCTTTTGGAGATACAGCATACGGGGATATCTTTAAGTCACGTTGTTGTTTAATTGACCAACGTATGTTATCTATGCTTTGTTTCACGTATTTGCATTTTTAAAAGAACTCAGTTAATAATACAAAAGGGAATGTCAAAATCCCGCAAGTGTTGTCATGCCGCGCTGTTGATATTTAATAAATTATGAACTTAAACAATCTGGTGTGTTTTGTCTTTAGCGAGTTAGACATCGCTTTATTAATACACGATAGAGTATGCTACCAATATCCTCATGGTATATTAACATTTAATGCCAATAGGAGACATTGAATCGAACAGAAGGGTTTTTATCACTTCCATGAATTTTCTAGTAGCATATATCTGTGCTTTATTTGATCCAGGAAATTAACGTACAATATATTGATTGAAATGCAAATAAGATGAAGGAATATTTTGCTCCCGTAATAACGTTATCACTGAATTTAAAGTATATCACATATTCGTCAAAACTAAATATATAATAATATTTGATTTTGATTGCCATGAAATGCAATTTTCCACGAGTGAGGCGTTTTATGGATTACACGATGCTTAGAATGTAAATTTGAAATATGTTATGATTCATATAATCATAACAGTATTCCTGCCGATTAAAAGTAAACATTACATGTCATTCAAAGCCTCCATTTCAATCTCATACAGCGCGACTTTTTAATCACGTGATTTACCTTGTCGTTGATAACTGTCGCGGTGTTTTCATGGATCACAAGGTGTGCTATGATGCATAATGATAGATCATAGAGAAAGTGGATTTGCATGACTGCACCCAGGGTCCATGTGGCATTCCAACGTCGACCATGAATTTTAAGCGGTAATGTTAAATTGCTTCGCGGCAACAGCAGGGTAAAAAGTGAATTTTATATTTTGCTTTCTAGCAACATCTCGCCATAAAGGGTGTATTCAAACAAGAACGTTGCATTTGGACATTTTTAGGTATGAAAAATTAAAATGTGCCAAAAATGTTCATGACTCGTAAAGAACAGAGCGCTGGTTACTTGAAAAAATTAAAGCAAGTCATAAAACAGCTTTGTACAGATGTTATATATAATAAATTTAACATATATTCAACATTTACTTTTCATGAATATAGTGCAACTGCTTTCAGTCAAAATACCAATTTACATCCTTTAGAATTTTGAAATTAATAATGCTTTCAAAAACAAAAACATGTGTTCTTTGATTTTCATCGAGGTCTATTGGCTACGTTCCAAAAGGGTATTCTGTTTTATGTAATTCACTGAAACGTCCTTATGTTGGTAACACACCTATTACGACGAGCCAAATTAGTACGAAAAGGGAATTTTACGCCACACCTAATAAAAGCGTATGCAGCTATATTGCGCGACAGTCAACAACATTGTAAAAGTCTTTTTGTAAAGAGGTTATTTTTTTTCCTGGCCGTTTAGGTACCTGTTGTTGATTTGGTCAATTCTCCAGGACCTAGGAACTTGCTAAGATTTTTTACAAAGATGAAACCGTTCAATGATGTAGTTCGCTTTTCGTGGTTACCATAACAGGAATATACTCTATTTTTCTTTTATTCGGCAGATAAATTTCTATATGAGGGCGCGTGAAGAAGTTAGCAAAACAATTATGGCAACATTTTATCAGAGAAGATGAGCGATTTATGTTGATGAGTAATGGGGGCTTTTCGGGCAGACGATTATTTACTATGAACACAAGCGTACGCTTCTTGCACAACGACCTTAGCTGCCGGCTAGAACATTGCGCATGCGCCCAACGTTTCGTGTAGGGTAAGGAGTGAGCCTTCTTCCACTAATAGAGCCGGTATTATCTGTGGCAGAAGCTTTCGTGATGTACATCTTGTGATTGTTGGTAAGATGACCTTCAATATATGGGTATAATAATCGGATTACGTGCTTACAAATAAAGAGCAGGATAAAGTTGTAGAGGTTACTCAAGATTATAAAACAAGATGGCGTAGGGAATTCGCGTGCTTAAAATAGACAATAAACTATCCATTAGGTCTGATTTGAGATGCGTGCCCAAGTGCTCCGGCACCAAATTTCGGAGTTAGGCTTTCCTCTAAATTGGAACCCAGTTTTTATAAAAAACTGCCGTGACAGACCCCTCCTCCAATCCGAGCTGAACATGTATATGGTTCCTCATATTTCTAAAGCCTCATCGGAATTCTAGCACAAGTTTAACCTTTTTCTTGACAGCGAGCGTAGAGGGACCTAGCCTTTTGTCATACTTATCGAGAAATGCAATGTTTTGACACCATATTTTCGTATCAGCGAAAGATGGTTACAATATATAAAACAACAAGTTTAATCAGACATGTTACAACGAATTCCGAATACAACTAAAATTCCGTTGAGCTGAACTAAAACTAGCTCTAAATGAACGTTACTTATTTTAAAAAATAACCTAGTCTGAATGTTAAGAAAGAGCATTTAACGTAGTAATTGTAGATATATGTTTGCTTTCCAATACCTGCATGTCCCTCCGAATTGGAGTACCACGATCAGTGACCCCCGTCTTAGATAGGCTAGGTGATCAAACGCCCCCGAGGAATGAAGTAGACGGATATAGGATTATCTGCTTCTTCTTTGACATATACCTTTCGTAATTCTATTGTAATTAGATTCTGAGTTCCACCCCTATGCGAGTTGAAAATGCCAGCAAAATAGTAAGGAGATCCGACGGGAGATTAAGGTTACAGATAAATTGATAACTAGTACAGAAACGCACTTGATTTCAACAGGTTTTGTTCAATATTCATCGTCCCCTTACCGCGCTACAAGTATTTGTGACACCAATTTTTTGCTGGATATTGTTCTAATTCTGATTCATTGAAAAAGACAAGACCAGATTTAGTACTAGTTATGCGAAAATAGGCGAGTAACCATCCAATGTCGCGATCAGGTATGGTAACAGTTGCCGAGAATAATTAGGAGCATTTAGAAGAAAACTGAAAGATAAAATAAAAAATAGGGGTAGTGGAACAAAACACGGACAGCTGAAGTGTAGGAATCTGAAACAATCGTGTCCATCAATGGACGTGTGTGGTGGAACGTGAATGTATTTTATTACCGTATAAGAGCGTCCTTTTATGATCTTTAACTTCTTTTAAACTGACGTATCCTTAATAAAAATCTAGTTCCAACCGATGATCCGTGGAAAGAGTTATGAAGTTAATGTTGACGCACTCCTGAATAGTACATTCACATGATTACAATATGCTCATTCACCAAGGAACACATTCAGTGGTTTTGTTAATTGTACTACATTGACTTGACCTGAACCTTGTGTGAGCTGTGGTATCATAAAATACTCCAAAAACAGGGGGGTGTTTTTTTCTAACCTACCAATTGGTGAATGAAAATCTACTGAACTGTGCCAAGGGAATTGGAGATTTTACCAGCTCATAGTGGTTGTTGGACAATGAACCTTCAACTATCTTTCCTCTTGTGTAATGTTTATGCACAATATATCATTGGAATGCATTGTCCCACTCGTAAACAAACTTACAAACGGGAGCGACTCGACCACAATGGTGTGTGGCTCTCACTCCTCGAATTAACGCTCACTTGATTGTATTCCTATACTGTGTTTTTTTACGTGCGACCCTATTACATTAATTCTGGATATTAGCACTGCAGCATTTCATTTTAAACCCCATATATAACAATAAAATAACAATCCTTATTTCTGTGTTATATATAACATCCTTTTGTGTACTAGGCTCATTCTCATCTGTTAATTGAACATCGGAATTTTTTTTCAACACGTTGTTCGAAAGCGTGTCTCAGTTCGAATCTCAGCAGGGGCACTTTCTTAGTGGCGTGTTTCCCTACTAGCTCTGTTTTATTTCCTCCTAGTGTTCAAATTTTTCCGCTTTTTCTTTAAATATGAAATCGGATTTTGTCCATGATAAATATTGAGTTTGTTTAAGTAATCATTTTCTCTCATACTGAAGTCCTTATAAAAGTTTACTTTATACAAACATGCAGACCATAATAATTTTGTAGATAACTAGGGTGCGTTTCGACAAATGGTCCTCCTTTATTAAATGTACAAATGCAGAAAAATGCCCCTTGTGCTTTATTTGCTTTTGTTTTCTATTTTTTTCCTTCCCTCAGTGTCTTCTTTCAATAAAATGTTTTCTCACTTTTGATTCAGGCTGACACTATACTTGAATTTGGAGGTTTTACAACACGTATTTACAAAGCAAGCAAAAACTCAATTTTACCAAACATGTCAGTTATGACTTTTATTGCACTCATACTTGGATATATTAACCTCCGGGTGTGCATCCGCCTCAATTTCTAAACAACGTTTTCTCCTATTTGTGTGCAACGCGCGGCAAGCTCAGAGTACAGGGGTGTTTTTCTTTTCGAAAACAAATGCTTTTAGAAATAACTTTATTCGTTCTTTAACAGCAAAGACATTTTGTCAATGGAAGCTTTCAGCAATGTATTGAAGAATGCCAACTGCCTTGCTGTAGAAGAAAACTTGCAACCTGAATCGTGCTGTTTTATCCCTGTTTTCTTACCTGATGGTACGACCGCCAAAATATGAGCCACCTGAACAACAAAATATGTTTGTTATGACATGTTTGTACAATAATCTGCAATTAAGAAGTGATGTAATATCTATTACTGAATGGTTGTTTTGGTTATTAAGTTAAATGAGATGAGTTTTATAAATCTATATATAATTATTTCTAACTTTATCGTCATGCCAAATTACCTTTTATATATCCAGTTTGTCCATTTAACGTGCTTTGTCCGATTTATGTGTATTGTTCTCTCCTCTACTTGATATGATAGCTGGCACTTGTACATACATCCCGTCAAGTGCCGTGGGAAACCAACTTGCGGTTTGATGGGAGAAACAATAATGCATGGTTGCCATAGCCCCTATTCACTACTGGGCTAATATTGGTGGTTAAAACCACTACAACGGCGGTTTTTTTTTGTTTTATATCTTGGGAAATGAAATGGATTTGAGGGCTCAAATTTCAGGATGAAAATTAGAAAAATACGCCTTCATCTGATATCAACATCGATACTACTTCCGGGTGAATCAGGGGTCCTAAAGACATAGGAAACGCACCTTTAATGCACGGGCGGCCAACTAAGCAAATGACCTCCCCAAAATGATGATAGTGGTATGTCTATATTTATGGCAAGTAAAGTGGTATCTTAAAGGTGTAAAAGCCATTGAAAATGGTAAGTGTTTTATTGTTAAAACACTTTTCAAGATGTTGCATATTTTGGTCTACAAATATAGATAATACTTTAAACTTTAACGTCAAAGGTTTGTCATCGATTCTGGTCTGCCCGGGATGCTGATTCCTTCATATGGTATGAGATTCCTTCAATCCCTCCAGAAACTGCTACATGTATCTAGTAACGTCAAAAGTAAACATATCTTGCAACTTAGTTAGCGTAGGGTTGGGGAAAATTGGTTTTCGGGAGTCAAAGGTCAAATACCAGGGTCAAATTTTGAAATGATCCAAGCATTGTAAATTATAACCAATTTTAATAGTTAATCATAAGGATTCCAAAAAGGTAATAGTAAATACCAATATATACTGACTGGAGAGACTCTTGTTAAAACTATGGACCCGAGGTAACTCAACTAGTGGCTATTTTGGCTGAGGGGCGCAGCCCCGAAGCAAATAAGCACTATTGCAGTCACCGGGGACCATAGTTTGAACAGGAGCCGAATAAAGGCAGTAGATATTTTGTTTTAATGTCGTCAATTCAATATATTCATTGTTCATTGATTGTTTTCAAAGATTTTATAAACATGAGCACGATGAGGTAAACTTGAGATTTAGCCTAGCCCTACCTATAGCCTAGCCTACCAACATAACCAATGCCGGCAGTCAATATGGCGTGTTGTCGCAACCCTACCGACTAAACACCACACACATGGACAGGCTTTTCTGTCTTTTTTTAAAGTGTTCCACACACTTATGTCATTTCTTGATCACTTAACAGCTGGAATCTTGGCTGATTTGTAGCAGATACCGTCACTCACTGCATTTTCGCGTGTATCCATGTTGACAATTTGTTTTGATGATTATGCTACACAGGGCTGACATTGTGCTAAAATTGGAAGCCGTAAATAGTCTTTTTTGGAAGCCGTAAATAGTTCTTTTGAGAGCCGTAAATAGTTCTTTTGAGAGCCGTAAATAGTCTTTTTCTGCAGAATGGTATGTTTATATTTGATCATGTGGTCCACTTTTAACCAATCAATGAACAAGAATATATGAATGACGTATATAATTTGTACTATCTGCGGCCGAAAGTTTTGGAGTTATAGGCTAAAACAGCAAAAATCAATAAAAACGGTAATTTTCAGTTGTACAGGGGTCAAATTTTAAAATTACTCCAATTTGGATAAAAAATGGTGCCAATTATTGATGGAGCTCATAGGAAAAAAAAAAAAAAAAAAAATATCCTCTCAAACAATACTAGAAGGATCTGGTCCTTTCTATATGAGTCATGTGCTAAATATAGTCCATTACATCATAATTCTGGAAATGCCTCTATTATTCCACATGTACTGCATAGATTTAGGATATCATAGCAGCTACTCACTGACTGTGTAATTATACAGCAGTGCGCCACCTATGGCCAGACACATATCACCTTGAGTTAGGCTAGTCTGATCTCCTAGTCTCAAGTAAACTCCATAACATTCTCCGCGGTTCTCTTGAATTCTAATTGCTACATACACACCAGTTATGCACACAAACCAGGTATATTTTTATATCATATTATTTAGACTAATTTATGACTTAATCTTACTCAAAGTAAAATAAATCATTGCTAATTCTTGGGGCTGTAACAGGAGTTATAGGCTAAAACAGCAAAAATCAATAAAAACGGTAATTTTCAGTTGTACAGGGGTCAAATTTTAAAATTACTCCAATTTGGATAAAAAATGGTGCCAATTATTGATGGAGCTCATAGGATTAAAATAAGGAATAGTTTTGACTGTCTTAAATGCTTAGTTCCCAATGTAGGGGGCACCAAAGGTCAACATCCATTGCATTCAATGGGGCTTGACCTTGTTTTCCCCCTGCTTCGGTAAGTAAGCATTTAAGACACTCAAAACTATTCCTTATTTTTTATTCTATTAGCCCCCATCTATAATTTGCACCATTTTTTGTCGAAATCGGAGTAATTTTTAAATTTGACCCCTGTACAACTGAAAATGATCCTTTTTTATTGATTTTTGCTGTTTTTAGCCTATAACTCCAAAACTTTCGGCCGCAGATAGTACAAACTATACCTTTTTGGAATCCTTATTATTAAACTATTAACTTGGTATACTTTTCAACATGATTGGATCAATTTCAAAATTTGACCCCTGTTATTGACCTTTGACTCCCGAAAAACCACTTTCTCCACCCCTACGATAACTCACTTTTTGGTAAATGTTGACACCCATACCTACCAAAATCAGTTGAAATCAGCTTCTTTAAAATTTTTTCACAGATGAAACTTACTTTAGGGATACTAATCAAGCAAATTTATTTTTCAAGTGATTTTTATGAGTGTCGAGGACGTAGAAAAGTTAAGAAGGCGTCGATGGTGAATTGTAACTGAATTTTGTGGGGTTAAATAGCCTCGCATTTATTCTGCAGGCAATAAATAGCCGATATTCTTCTGGACACTGATTTCCTTCGCTGAACGCCGGTCATTTCAATGTGAATCCGTGGACAGAGCGCAAAACCTGCTACTTGATGCAAACGGAAGTAGCAAATTAAAGGTACTGAACTAAGCTTTCAGTTGATATCGAACATGTTAGATATATGTTACTTAAAATTCAAAATGGCGGACACAATCAGGGTCAAGTTTTTTTTTACTCACCCTGTATTGAGACATTACCATTTATACTACTATCCGTTGATAGGAATCAATATCGGCCGTTCAACAGTTCAAGGAAGTAAGAAAAAATACTTTTCTGATATAAGATAGTGGATCCAATTATTTTTATAATTAATTTAGAAATTACCTTTATTATCCAACATATAGTAGTGAAGAAGATGTTGGCTATTAGACAGGCAACGAAAAATATTTAGACATTGCCATTGCTACTATCCGTTGATAGGAATCAATATCGGCCGTTCAACAGTTAACGAAGTAAGAAAAAATATTACCTTTTCTGATATAAGATAGTGGGTCAAATTATTTTTATATTTTAATTTAGAAATTATCTTTATTATCCAACATTTATGGTAGTGAAGAAGATGCTTCGGCTATAGACCAGTTAACAGCAATGTTTGTAAACATGTTAGGGCATGGTATCTTGAAATAGGTCGGCCTGACTGTTACACACTGGGCAATTGTATCTGTTAGAGTTTTAATACTATGGGCCATAACGATTCGCAGGAATAGATTGGCAGACAACAAAAGAAGTGACGTAGGATGTTAACTGGTCTATTATCAAAGCATTGTACGCCAACATTATCTCGTAATCTAGACACTTACTGATTATCTGATATTACAGAGTCAAAAAGATAAAATCATTGTCTTTCATAGGCGATATTACATAGTAAAAAATGTAATCTGAAAATTTGAAATAGTAATTGAAGTACCGTAATTTAGAGATTCTGGGGAATGTAATTTAGATATTATCATTACTTCCTTATTTTAATTTATTATTAGATAATGCATGGGTCTTGTGAATCGATCAATTTCATATACTGAGATATAACCCTCGCGGCTAACGCCATACGTGCTATAGCCATCATTAAAAATTATATATCCGTTAGGTGGAGATTTCTGAGACTATGGGAAACATAATAAATAAATAAATAAATAAATAAATAAATAAATAAATAAATAAATAAATAAATAAATACGAGCAATTTTCAATACTTTCTAGATGGCTTACTGTATTTTACGAAACGAAACAGAACTCCCATTGGATTATACGCTTTATTCCGTTAAGCACGGTATGAATGCATGGCGGAATAAAGCGTGTTATCTAATGGGAGTTCTGTTTTGTTTCGTTTCGCAAAATACAGTAAGCCTTTCTATATTCCTTGAGAAAAAAAAATCTTTATTAAACATACTATTATGGGTTGATTTGTCGAAAAGTACGTAATTGCCAAATATTTAACAATATCGTCGCCCGCATCACATACTGTCGTATTTCACATTTTTGAGGTTTTTGCGAAATTCCGCCTACTTACTTAGTTCATCGAGTTCTTGCAATCAACAAAGTTTCAAAATGTGAGGATGCCTAATTAATTAGTTTATAATTACAGATTTTTGTCATTTTCCTGAAAATCATCATATCCGAATTTCGCATACTGTCGTATTTTAAAATCGCCATTCATTTACACGTGTTTGATATAGCGTTTTATTTTGCCGATCCTAAAATAAAGGATTTCACATACAGACCTATTTTGACGTATTTCCATCGTAATTTCGTAAACAAGCTTTTCACATAGTGATCTATTTTACACATTGAAAAACAACGGTGTAATATGCGTCGTATTTTGAAATATACATTATTTGTGATTTCACATACAGACTTATAACTTTGTAGCCTAATTAAGATAATATAATTGCAGTTTTAAGTTGGATTTATGGTTAATATTGGACTTTAAAATGTTTTCTTCAAAACAGTAAGGTCTAGATGTTTCTTTTATGCTTCGTTTTACCGTATAGACATGGAATGTCACGGTAGACATTTTATGTTTTGTAAAATACGACAGTATGTGATGTGGGCGACGATATGTAAGGCAATTTTGAATAAAACGATTGTGAAGTAAATAATATATGATATCTGGCATTTTGGGAGATATTTACGATTTTCAAGATAGCTGAGATAGATTGTAAATAGAATTAGAAAATGGAATATTGATGTGGTATTTTGGTAATTTACTACTATCGAATAGAAAATATATGTTGATTTTGTTTTTTATTAAAGGTGCAACGAGAGATTTCAAATAACAGGTGTTCCTAAAAAATGTGAAAATTCTGAATTTTGCACTTGAGGAAAGCTTTCTATAAACAATATCCCCATCTGAAATGATTAAGCTGAGAACTGTTTCTTTGGTATTAAAATTGTGAAATTTCTAATTTTCTATAGGAGCAAATACGAAATTCAATCTATGTTTTCTATTGAAATATAAGTATATACAGATCACATTTTTTGTTTTCTTTTTAAGTTATTTCTGTAGCAAAACAAAAGGTAAGGAATCTATTGAGAGTGTAATCTATATGAAATCACTAAATATCACAGAAAATATCGATGACTTGAAATATCTCGTTGCACCTTTAATTGTCTCCGATTGTTGGAGTTACTCTTAATCCGGTCTATGAAAAACAAAACACAAAACGATATGACACCAACAGACTCATCAAACTTTCACGTAT
>JAMKCH010059977.1:0-17280 GCA_023653785.1 Ophioderma brevispina | reverse complement strand
TTCTAGGCCGATTTTGCCTACGAAATTCATTCACCTTGAAGAGCACATACCACACTTTCACACGAGCAATTTTGAACAAATATACTCAACCGAGTGCAACGGAGATAGATTTTTTCGCCCGCTCTGCCGAATCGGCCCGATTAGATAGGCTTCACTTATGAAGCCAAAAATGGCTTACTTTGATGTAAAGACTTCATTTTGATAAAACTTACGGAAATCCATCAATTTGATTTCTTATTCAAACTGACCCTCTAATGTCAGACACTTCAGCTGATCTTATCTCTTACCGGCTGGTAAATTCAACCTACAAGACAATCTTACCATGGACACAAATCAGGACTTTAATATGTAACCTACAAGACAATCTTACCATGGACACAAATCAGGACTTTAATATGTAACCTACAAGACAATCTTACCATGGACAGAAATCAGGACTTTAATATGTAACCTTTCTGATTTCTTAGGAATAGACATCGAGACA
Organism: Ophioderma brevispina; assembly: GCA_023653785.1. Classification (NCBI taxonomy): domain Eukaryota; kingdom Metazoa; phylum Echinodermata; class Ophiuroidea; order Amphilepidida; family Ophiodermatidae; genus Ophioderma; species Ophioderma brevispina. The sequence continues at coordinate 16,796 of JAMKCH010059977.1, read as the reverse complement.
GATTGCATTTCATTCCCTGAGTATTTATATAATGTATATGGGGACTTATAAATGAACTGCAGATACACAATCAAAACAGGAACAAGCTTTTAGTGTAAATACATTTTCATAAAGCGAGTTATATCCGAAGACCTTCACATAGAGATTCTTTTAGAGGAAAGGCTGGTCATTAGTGAAATCCTCATTTTTTTGTTTTACAGGATTTCAGCTCTATTTTGACTCGTTTCTTAGTAGGCATGTTCATCACAACCATTTTCCTTATCACATATCAAGTAAAAAATACTAATGTGAAATTGCAGTCAATTTTTACACATTTGCAATCAGTGTAATTACTTGAAATTTGCGATCAGTATAGTTACTTGAAATTTGAAACTTAAAGAGGTAAACATTTTATCCACTGAAAAGTCAGAAATTGGAATGACAGAAACTTCTATCTCATAGTCCTCACAAAATTTCTGTGCTTGCTTCTTTCTGTTAACATATTGCTAAAAAAATGAAATCCTTTAGCAAGAAACACTGAAAAACAATCTAAACTGATGATAAATGCCAATTTTTGGGAATATAGAACTGAAAAAAAACATACTTTTCTATATTTTTTTAATCTAAGAAAGCAAAATTGCTGGATTTTTTTGGTGGCAAATTGTAGGTCCTAAACAGGGGAGGGCGGCCAAGAAATCCAAATTTCAGACATCGCCATTGGTTTAACACGTAAAAGCGAAATCTTGACGAAAAATTCTGAATTTTTTATATGTTGTCAAGGAATATTTTCTTATTCCAAACCGTTGGAGTTGAAGAATCAACTCCACTGGAAGGGTTATTTCTGAATTTTTTTGTATGAATAACGAACGAGGACGAGGTCCTATATGGGTCATGGGAACACCCATGACCGACCCACATCAAAGCACCCAAATTGGTTTGTGGTTTGCACTTAGTATTGCTGTAATTTCTTTTGACATTTTTGGTGAGTTGCTATAATGAATGAGGCTTGGCTGCCACTGCCTGGTCCTAAGAACTGCAGCATGCTTGAACCTGGGGTCTAAAGAACTAGAGAAGAGGTGCAAACTAGGGGTCTTGACCGCCATATGAGCTCCATACTGCCACTTAAGGTCAGTGCCCCCTCCCCCAGATGACGATGATTGTTAGATGCCATCAGATCACTGTGTTAAGATACATTCCTCTTGTAGCTGGAGCACCTTTTTATCAGGAGTGGCAATCTGGTAAATTGTGCCACTGGTTGTCACAATGAATTTATAGTAATTGAAAAGTACCCTAACTGAACAGCCACTCATTCAACAAATCTTGCAATTTTTAAGTACTTTTTGTCTCTATAAATTTATGTGACAAACAGTGCAAAAAATTGTGTTGGAAGAAATGCATTGGGGGAGAACAATTATCCTCCTCTTATAACAACTAATACATACTGAGTTATGGGGTGGAAACTTGTTTAGACCATCCCACCCATACAGTTCTGATGCTATCGCTAGGAACGCGAGGACACCTTTCGAACCGAACACCTACAGATGATATCTGTCGATCCTTGCCAACCATGGCTTGATTAGCTCAGTCGGTAGGCGGCGTGCATGTAATACCAGGTCGCAGGTTCCCGCAATACGGTTTGAATCCGGCCAACCGCAATTTTTTTTTTTTTCCCCACTATCGTTCGCTGGTCATCTCCAGGGAAAGATAATAAATATATATACATCCCACCACTTCTGGAAAAAAAAATATATACCGTGTTAAGTGATTTGGTATCCATTATATACTGATTTGAAACCAGGAAAATTATTTGAGTAACAATGAATACAGAATATTAACTTCCACATGAACAAAGGAGTTAGGCATTTTAGTCACATTTTGGCATCCTTACTACATCCATTCAATTTTGATCATATAAGTAAAGGCTCTGACAAATATCCCATCAGTGAGACTAAGAGCATGATCAGCATCAATGAACCAGTGGGAGAGCATGGCCTAGCGGTTAGGGGCTTGCCTGTGGTGCAAATTACAAAAAAACTCCGGGTCTTGAATCCTGGTGGGGTACGTGCTCGGATTTATTTGGGTACTCAATTCTGGATTTGAATCTGTATACTAGCTATTGATTAAACAGAATACCGTCTCCTCCATGGTTCACTTGGAATTGGGACAAATGAATCACGAGAGCATCCCGTCCTTTTGAGGGGACGTTAAGCCGTCGGTCCCTGTAAGAGAGTCACAAACTGTAATGTACATAGAAGCCAGTGTCGAATACGAAGTAGGGTGAAAAACCTGACTGTTCCAATCTGCCCAGCCTCAGGCCATGTTAGGAGCGTCCGTATCATGGAACACGTCGCCCCGGAATCAGCTTACTCAGTTGATAAATCCTGACACCACACAAACCATTACCAATGACTTCTGGATAAGCAAAGAAGAAGATCAATTTAAACAGTGAGCTGTAACATAACTGTGTTCTCTTGAAATACTTACAAAAAATTCTCTTCCCCTGCACCACTCAAGCCACATAAGCCTTTTACTGTCATCAGAAGAATACCTGAAGCTTCTCATAGGTAGTACCAGTGAACTCACCTTTATTCCTGTTACCGCTGTTCGATGTGACTTGGCGGCGGGGTCAGGTGCGCCGTTCTCGTAGTGGATGGTTAGCCTGGATTCTTTGCCCTGCCATGTCACCGCTGTGGAAACAACACGGTGTTAAAAAGAGTAGTCGTAAATACAAATAGTTGAATACATGGTAGCAATTTTAATCAAGGACAACCAAATGTGCAAAAAGTGCAAAATGGGAGGGAATTTGTTTTATTAAAATGATGGTGTGGAAATGACTGCACATGTGGGCTTGGCCCTTCAATGTTCATCACGGGGGGCTGATACAAAATCTTACTTATTACTAAAGAGACACAGGAACATTTCCCGCTTCTTCCATCATATGTGCGTCTGGCATCCAAAGACTCACAAGGACAATAACTGGATTGTACTTCAGAGTTTTAGCCGTTTACAAAACAGCTGAGATTGTCATGCCCTGGCAGATGCAGAAGTGTAATTATTATGTTCAACAGTACACAGTAAAACCTTTGAACTGCAGGCTTGATTTTCATCAAGATTGTCCTCCCATTGGTGTCCACCCTCCTAATGGAGAGAACAAGTGGGCAGTGGTTTTCAATACACTTTCCTGTGTTAGTGGGTTATCTCCTCAAATTATCGGGGGAACACTATATGCAAAATGTGCCGGTGTCCCTTATTTGCAAAAACAATCCAATCATGCATTATATAGTTTCTATAGTAACAGATGTTAAAGATGGAGGTGCAGTCTTAGCTGCTTGTTGATATAAAGTGCTGTACAATGAAAATTCATACATTAAAATGAAATATTTCACAAATGAATTTACCTTTTCTGAAAGATTTATTTTTTACAGTCAGAAATGGGCATATGAGTCCGACTTCACAAATATCAAAATTTCATCCACTGCTCACAGGGTAGGATATTTATGATAGCTGTTGGGAATTACCATTGTAAGTGAGAACTGACCTTCAATCAAAATCAATTTAAAGCAACAAGTGATGAAATGGATCGAGTGAGTTGCAAATTACCGTGCTTCAATTAAAATTAGTCAAACTGATATCCAATGGTCCGGTTAGTACAGTGTGACCCATGAATTAATATTCAAAATGGAAATTTTGGGTTATAAAAGAGGCTCTAAAAAAGTGTAGATGTGATGTTGTGTGTTTGTTTAGCCACTGTGTGAGTTGATTTGTGTACTGTTAAAGCACCATCTGTGTATGTCAACTTCCACTGAATACTGGTTGTTCATTACACCAAAATGGCCTAAAAACCATTTTAACACCGTGCTTTACTGGAGCCTTAGTTCTGGGATATAAAAGCGCAAAATACAATATACAAAAGTTATGTATTCAGAGTAGGCACATGGTTCTTTATTGACATTTCATTATGTGGCGTGGCATGTTAGTGTGTGTTTGTGTGTGTGAATGTGCAGCGTGCAGGCATATGTGGAGCGGAGACAGTGTTATATCAGTGTGCAAGGCTTGAAATAAGTAGGAGCTGGGGGAATTTTACCCTGCAAAGGCAAAATGCCCCTGGCTCTGAAACAAAACTGTGCATATTGCCTCTAGACCAGAGGTCAATAATAAAAGTTAAAAACACAAAAATTGTCCCTGGATCTGAAATCCTTATTTCAAGCCCTGTCAGTGTGTGCTTATGCATGTGAGGCATGGATATTTCAGCCTTGTAAGTATGTTGCATGTGTATTTGTGTGTGTGTGGTGTGTGTGTGCATGGGTTTGTATGTGTGTAGGTGTTGTGTGTAGGTGTTTTCAACAGTATAACGGAATTGCCAAAGTAGGAATCATACCAGGATTATTATAAACATGATTGACTTTGATCTTAGGAATACAATTTCCATACTAAACACCCCCTGCTGCCCCTGATTCAGATAATATGGTTTGATATGACTTGAAAACTTATCCAACTAAGTAATACCGGATTTGCATCATATTACAGAACACCTTATCATAACACCACTGGCCACGACAAATATTAGCTACCAACAGACAAAACAAATTGTGAGGAACTGTCAAGTGAATGTTTTCAATGTGAAGAACTGCCAGGGTAGAACATCTGCTGGCCCACTACAGTGCATTGGCTACCAAAAGCCAAACGGCTAGCGATAAGCAAGAAAAAATCATGTGGATGCATCGCCAACATTATGATGACCCAATGGGAAGTATGCCTTTTTACAGTTTCTGATTGGTGGATTACATGATAAGTCATTTGAGTAACCAATCAAAATCGAGTTTCAAAAAAAATTTTGGTCGGATTATCCATGGCTCGTTCCAAAGAATAAGAGGGATTATAGTGCTTTTACCTTCATCGAGTCAGTGACATCAGGCCGATATTCAGTGGTCGCGGCATTATGTCGCCAGCTTTGAAAGCGCTGGCGTACACACACGAGTATTAAAATGCAGCAACATTAACGCGGGCGAGAAATACCTGCCTGGTCGTGCTGACGTCATTGACTCGAGAAAGTGAATACATATAGCTGGAAATGCGGGACCACCTCTTGGGGTATCAAATTCACAATAATCAAGCTTGCTAGTCTGTTAGGGTATCAATTCAGTTGTGATTGGACTGGTCCATTCATACAAATAAGAAAATTAACCTACTAAATATTCAGCAAAATAACACAGGGTATAGCTTTTCTTGAAGTAGCACAGGTGTTATTTTTCTGGTATTTTGGTTATTTAAAGAATATCTTTTATTCACATATTGAGGCAGGTCCGCAGAGGGTAATATTTTTACTGAAAACTATATATTTTCATGAAAAACGGTCCCTTTCAGAACCCTTGGAAATGTGGCGGTGCAGACCTATTTTTCTGGGGGGGGGGCAAATGGGGGGAAGTGAAATTTGGGGGAGGGCAAGTATCAAAAATTTGGAGAGTTTTAACCAATTTTGGCCCCAAATCGCTGAAATTTGTGTGATTTTGGCCCAAATTGCCAAATTTTGCCCAAAGACCTCAGTTTTCTTTTGGCCGGGGGGGGGGGGGGGGAAATAGGCGGGAAAGAAAAAAAAAAAATTTGGGGGAAAAAAGCCCCCGCATGCCCCCGTGGCGCCACCAATGGGAATGAGAATGGTACCTGACAAACCTGAGAACCCCTCCCCCCCAATTACATAGCTTTATTTGTACCACAAAAAACCCAGAGTTCTTTGGAGTTGGGGGGGGGGGAAGGTGTGCAAAGTCTTGTTACAGACATGATTATCAATTAGGCATAAAACAGAGCTCCTCATGGACAAGTGGAGTCCTTTCCTTGTGATTGATTTACAGAAATCAGCAATTTGATCATTGGATAGTCTTAAGGTCCATGGTCCGATCGCTAATAACCTGTCCCCAAGGACCCCAGATTTTAAAAGTGGGCATAAATTTGGTATCAAAAGAAACTACATTTTTTCTGATTTACTCTGTGAAATTTAGGCCAAAGGATTATTGGTTTGGATGTTATGAGCAAAAATATGCCCCATTTTGGTCAACCAATATTAATTTTACACAGTACTCTATGGGGATTACAAAATCATGTTTTTAGCTCGTTTCAAAATGGGTTGAAATATCGGCGTGAAACTTTGCAGACAGGGTTTTGGGGCAGTGGCGTAGCCAGGTCAGGTGGGGGCAGAGGGGGGAAGAGTGCCCCTCTTAAAACATTTTTGAGAGAAATTAGGAAATAAAACACTGATATTCATCTTAAATCAGCCCTTTTCGGATTATTTTGCCCTGCGACCGGGAAATTTTTGCTTGTGATCGGGACATTTGTTGCACCTACCGGGAAATTGCCCCATCGGAACCACCGGGCTGGCTACGCGCCTGTTTTGGGGTGAAGGCCGTTTTATCAAGATGAAAAATTTATATACTTAAATTGGGTCATCCCCCTTTAAGGAATAACATAATATATTTTATTTTTGACAACCTCATGAAACAGGCCAATCTGAGCATGCTTACAATTGGATGATAACTTCACTACACTGATATAAATATAGATAATTTAATTTCTTCTTTAACAGCAGAAAATTCCCTATGATATCCACAAACCACCTGAAGAAATTTTACATAGATTTCAGAAAAAACGAGCAAAGCTGCAGTAAAACGACACAATCACTGTACAAAACCTGTCAGGGTGATCTTCCAAGGATACCTTTTAACAAACTACCTGATCACATCACTCCAAGGGGCCGAGTTCAATAACCCCCATAGTCCAACACACTAAGGGATGACCCAGTTAGCAATCTAGGCATGATAATCGTGCCACCAGGCTAATGTGCTTGGTTTATAGGTTAGTGAACTGTGTTCTGGGAAAAGAATGGGTATGGCTAAATGGCGAGTTGCGTTTTAAGGAGTTTGAGAGATGTGTTATTGGATGAGTTATGAAGTGAACTGCAATCCATCTACTTCAGTTTCTATACTCTGGCTCATTATTTCTTTGAGATGGCGTACATGCGTATCTCTTTGCATGGACTGCACCTTCAAGCAATCCCATGATGCATTGTTTTGGCAGGGAAGCTGGTGTACACAGCAACATGTCCAAGTAATTATGAGCCCCCAGTATAGTTAGATTGTGACATCACAGCTTTTTTTTTTACATTGTGCAGTCTTTTAGCACATGTCCTGTGCTAAGATTCAAAACATTACACATGTGACATAAGGTGGCACAATCAAAGGTTACTATGAAGTTAGGTATATATGGTAAGCATCAAGTGAGACCAAAGAGAGAATACAAAGACAGAAAGTATAGTAAGTCATGTAAGAAAAGCTGCAATAGAGTAGAGCGTTATGATAGCTGGTTACAGTAAGTAAGGAATGTTCATAATATGTGACAAAATATGGCTTATTCATATGAAAGCCACCTGTCCACTCAAAAGTTCTAGTGGGTAATTTTCTTTTTTGGCTTCAAAAACAAACAAAATTTTTCTTTTTTTAAATTCAAACCTTTTTTCTTCCAAAATAAAAAAAAATTTTGTCAAACCCCTTTTAAACCCGCGAATTTATATTTTCATGTGATATAGATATCGTTATACACGGATTTGAAATCTTTGGTGTATACTCTACTACTACTTTACTATAGGCAAAGTGGGCTACAATAGCAATATAATAAGCCACTGAATACTATCAGTATAGAAACTCTCTCAAGATCACCTCACCATACATATGAAAACTTTGGCACTTGACAAATCATGAACTCGCCACATAACTCAACTTGCCAAGTGAAAACCGCTATCAAGACAACCTCAAATAATGGAGCTTAAGAAGACAACTGTTGTCTGATATCTTTGTATATGATTTATAAGCCTTAGTGATGTTCTATCTCACGTTGGACTTGACTATTAACTAGGGCGTTTGTAACTGGTACAGAGCTGTCAGGTTGTAGCTTTGAAATCAGGTCTTTGAAGTGATAGTTATAATCCAATAATTGCACTTATACCTGCAAGTACTATATCGTTTTTTAGGCATGAAATAAGTCTGTTACTCCGCGTGATTGTCACTATTTGAGCATGGAAAATAATGTACCTCCAAAAAAGAACAAGAAATAAATTGAAGATGAAAACATAATTTACTTGCAAAACCTTAAAAACAAATAGTTCATATGTCCCTCACAATTTAATGCATTTTCCTGTCGGTTTCATGTATTCTGTTGCATTTGCGAATAGGTTGGTATTCTGAAAGGGAGTTCTAACTTTAGACGCCGGTTTAAACTAGGGTTAGTACTACATGACGGGACATTTTTCCTTCCGCCATACTCTAACCTGTGCTGTAACAGGTGTGAGAAAATTCCTCATATATAGTAGTTAGTAGTGTAGTATCAATTTATTCACACATATATATTCATAAGTTTACAGAATGTATACTACAGGATATTATATAATAATGCATAATACATGAGGCATCATTATATAAACTTGTACAGGCGAAACCAGGTGCGCGAATGATATGATAGGATAGGACCAGAATGGACAACCTGATAGGGCTTATTAGTTATTACTGGCCTGTGATCCATAAAGTAACATTATATTCAGTACAATAATTACAAAATACAATCCAGACACAAGTAAGGGATGATGTAAATATAAATGGTAGATATACATAACAAAGACAAACAAAACATATATCTAACCTAAACAAAACTTAAGGGACTACAGGAACAGGAATATTGGACAAGAAAGACAGACTTTTCAACAGATTTTTGCTAGGTATGTAAACAAAGCAATAATGAGGAAGCAGAGGTTGAAGAGTAGCGGTTGAAGAAAGAAGTAAGGAGACGAGAAAGAAAGGAGATGAAGAATGAAGTGAGGGAGAAATAAGAACACGGGCGTAATTAATAAGAATTGTAGGTGATGAAATGTTTTTCAGGTGAGCTTTGAAAGTATTTGTGATTTGTAATGTTGTGATGGATTCTGGGAGAGCATTCCAAAGTTTGCGCCGTGATAAGGAATAAAGTGTTTTCAGAGGTAGATTTGGGAGGGGAGAGGACATTGTAAGCTTGTTGGTGTTGTTAAAGCGTGGATTTGTCTGTTTGTGGTAAATAATTGAATTGAAGTTGGAGGTAATGATTGTTGTGATAGTCAAACTGAGAGCGCTGTTGAGGGGTTGAGGCTCTAATTAAGTGTTTCAGCGGAGTTTGAAATAATGGCAACGTGTGAGTTCTAGGGGGTGAGTTGTGATAGGCGAATGGCCCATTCTGTGTGATGTGTTAGGTTGTGAGCCGTGTGAATGATAGTTGGAGCCCCAAATGATGTTACAGTTGCCTAAGGTATGGGAGAGAACTGGTTTGTAAAGTGATTTTAAGGTGAGTCTGGAAGGGTGGTGTTAACTCTGTAGATGGTACCAATTGCGTGAGACTCTTTGGTAGTGACAGAGTGGATGTGTTCGTTTCCGGTAAGTTTTGTCGTGATTGTTAATGCCAAGAAATATGTTGAATGCTACCTGGGAGATTGTCGGTTATCTATGTTAATTTTGATTGTGATTGGTATGGTTGTGTAGAGGAAAAGCATGTAGTTCTTTTTGAAAACATAAGAGAGAAAGTGTTGTTAGCCCGAAACCGTAAGTGATATTTTTGCGAGTCATGGGTCATGTTGTTAAAAGTGCATCAATGTCAGGGGTTGAAAGAAAAGTTTGTGGCATTCGCAAAAATAAGGATTAGTTTGAGTGTTTTTAGAGATGTTGGTATTGTCATCATGTAAATGATGTGCTGAAAAGTAGGGGTCCCAGGATGAGCCTTGAGGGACGACAACTGTGATAGGTTTGATTGATGATGCGGTGGAGTGATTGATTGTGAGCGGTTAGTAAGAAAATCCTGAACCACTCCAAGGCTACTCCACGGAACCGTAATGATAAGAGTGACAAAAAAACAAAGAAATGTGTGATCAATAGGCGAAAGCCTTGGGGAGATCCAGGAATAGCCCCATGGTGTGGAGTTATTTTTTAGTGCAAGGTTGAGGTTAGTGTTAGTTCTAGGAGTGCCATGTAAGTTGAGCGTTGGTGCCCTAAAACCGTATTGTTCATATCGACAAGAATGTTGTGATTATTGAAGAATGACGACAGACGTGTGAACATGATTTTTTCAAGTAGTTTGAAAAAGATGGAGAACAGAAATGGGACTGTAGTTTGCAATGTTATGTGCATCTTTGTTGTTATTAAATTGGAATGACTTTGCTAATGAGGTGATCTGGAAAAGTTCCGGTGAGAAAAAGTGATTGGTTAAATAGTGCATTGGAGAGGCGATATGGTGTTATCATATGATTTGTTAGGCATCCCAGATCTATCTTGTCGGTAACAGCACTTTTACCAGGTTTTAGAGGGTGGCGAAGTTTGTTGCATTCATTACAGAAACTGGATTTCAGGAGAGAAAAGAAAAATGAAGTGAATGGGTTGTTTTTGAAGGGTTGGGAATGAGTTACTGGAAGGTGGAATTTGTTAGCCAAGTTTTTCCCAGGTTAGTGAAGTTATCGTTGAAGGAATTAGCCAGTCAAGCGGGTAAGTTATTGCTTATTATTCTGATGGAAAAGGTCAGGGATGTTTAGGGGATCCCTCCTACCAGAATGTGATGAGGAATGTCCAGTTTGGGTGAGATAATTTTGTAGTTTCTGAATTTGTTCTGGATGTGTTTTTCTTGGCAATACGAATAATGTGGGTTAATTGTTTTGGATTGTTGTATGGTTTGGTTTGCGGGTGTGTTTTTCGTCAGGTATGTTTTATAGAGGCTGTGCTAGTGTTTGTGACTTGGAAATTGAGTTGTCATCCAGGGCTGTTTCTGGGTTTTACGATTTTTTAGGTCTTCTGTTGTAAGGGGAATGAATGATCGTGTAATGCTTGTAAAGTTGTAAGAAGTTTCTGTACGCTATGTTAGGGTTATTTTTGTGAGTATATGTCCCAGGATCCAGTGTTGAGTCTACGGTTTTAAATGTGCGCATGTGTATATCTGAAAGTTTTCCCCCCCCAAAACGTTTAGTGATTTTGTTTTGGCATGCTTATGCTTAAAGATGTTAAGAGGAATATTGGAAGATCGTGAAGTGATCTGTAGTGTCAGTGCCAAATATCCCTGGTGTGGAGTCTTTGTCAGTGGGAGTTGGTTGATATGTTATAAATGAGCGTGGCTGTGTGTTGGTATGCGTTAATCTTGTAGGTCTGTAATTAGGGATAGAAGAGTTGCAAGTGATGTGTTAATAAGTCATTAGTGTGGGGAGAGGGGAAAATTGAGGATTGACATTAAGTCACCGACAATAGAGACATCACGGTTGGTTTATTTAGTTCAGTGCGAAGTGCTCGAAGCTATTGTTTATTTGAATTGGTGTTATTCGTCTGGAAATAACTCCGACAGTTAGTGTTTTGGGGTTCTATTGTGGTGTAATGGGGAGGTCGATGAAAAAGGAGTCAAATTCTGGTTCTGGTGTTGTGTCGATGATGTTGTATGAGAGGTGAGTTTTATGTAAAGACAAACTCCCTTCCTCTGCCAGTGAGTGATCCTGGAATGTACGTTTGTAGCCATTAAAGTGAGGTGGTGATTGGTTGTCCAGTAAGACATTGTTTTGAAAATGCTAAACAGAGAAAGAGTGGTTGAGGTGGGTGATCAAGGTAGGGTAGTTAGTGATGATTTATTCATATGATTGGGTGATACTACGGCAGTTGAAAATGGATATGGAAAATGAGTGTTGCTGAGGGGGATTATGTGGTTAAAGCGTCTCAGTGTGATAGCAGGAGTCAGACCAGGTGATTGTGGGTGTGGTGTGTGGTGATGAAGAAGGTGGGTGGTCACATGTTTGAAATATGGGGTCTGGCGTAAAGGATTGAGCAAAAGGGAATTAAGTTTGATGCTGTTCATTTAGTGTGGGTGAAAAATATTCAATAATGATGATGCGCAAAAGTCTTCGTCATGAAGCTGGTGGTTAAATGGCAGGTCGTATATAGCAGGGCATGGCATAGTGAAAGTAATAAGTCAAGGAAAATAATAGCGAGGGGTTATAAGAGAGAGAAAAGAGAGAGAATGAAAAAAATATAAAAAATTAAAAAAAAAAAAAAGAGAGAGAGAGGGGGAAAATTGAGAGATGGGTTGGATGAGGAGTGATTGAGGGGGTAGGTTGAAAAAAGGAGAACGGTAGAAGAGGAGCAAATGAGAAACGAGGGGGTATTATAAAAGTGATGAAACATACCGGTAGGACAAGATGTTTGGAATAAGTCAGACAGACTAAAGCACTAAAGACAAGGAAAGAGTAAAAACGAAATTATAAGGGGCTAAGAAATACAAATATCTAAGGATTATTTATACCAAAAACTTATAATAGAATTAACAGAAACCAGAAAATCTTGAAGTATTACAAAGAAAACAAAAAGGGGGGGAAAGGCTTAATAGCAAAAACTCGTATCTACAGAAACAAGGTAAATTTCAATGTAACCAGTTAGGTTACTAATTATACTGTTAAACAAAATCCAAAACCAATATATTGTATTCAGGACGTGATGAGTTACATAGGGTGATATATAACATCATAAAGCCTTGGTACAAAAAACATCTATAGAAAAATGTAGAACGCTTGCACAGTGAGTGAACCCACTGAAGAGCAATAGGGAGGAGGCGAAGGGATTACAATAATTGGAGAAGGCAACAAAAGGAAGTGATTGATGATCAGCCATACATTATGATTAGGGGGTGAGATGGCAACTGTGCAGTGAGCTTATAATACTCATTTTGGCAATCCATGAGGAATTTCACCCATAAATTAACTTTTACAGTAGTTTGAAAGAAAAAAGTCAAATCGTGTAGGACTAACCTGTTTTAAAACCAAGGTCTAAAGTTAGACTCCCTTCAGAATACCAGCATAGTAAGAACAGACAAGGAGCAAGATGTTGCAATGTGTATTGTAATGAAATCTTTTGCTGCAGGGAACAATTCGTGAACAATTTGACCAATCAATCCTAACAATCTCGGGTTCAACAGGGTGGGAAACACTTCATGGTCTTGTTCAAAATGCCCCCCCTCTCCCAGGGACCTTTATTGAATCCTGGAAAGGTCTTTCCCATCAAGGGAGGAACCAAGATGGTTAATAGTGGAGAACCCAAAGGATGGCTAGATAAGAAAGGCTTCAAGCTTCCCAAGACAATTTAGTGGGGGACTGTGTGCAAATCACATGTTGAGGTGCACATGTGGGATAAAACTGTGAATTTTGGTACACAAGTACTTTATGAATTGATAATCAAAAAATTGATGGAGCACTTGCACCACCACTTTCATGGCCCCAGCCTGGAAGTTCAAGGTAACAGGGGTAACAAATTAAATGTCGATGTGTTGTTGAAAAGCACACAATGATGTTTGTATGGGTACACGGATTCCAAAAGGTTATTAGTGTCTACCTGGGGCTTATAGTTTGGACCTTAGGGGGTTAAAAACTGTAAAAATGTGTGTAAAAAAGTCAATTTTGGTTTGTACAGGGTCAAATTAAAAGGTGCTCCAATTTCTGTAAAACGTGGTTCAAGTTGTTGGTTCAGCTAAGATGAAATATAGGAATTAGTTTTGACTATATTAGGCTAGTTATAACCAAAAATAGCAAATAAAGGCAACGTATTGGCCCAGCTAGTGGATTCTATTGACCTGTGACAGATTTGTGGATAAGTGAAATCCTAAAACATAAAACGATAAGGAAACTATCCCTCATTTCAAATCCCTAGAGATAGGGACGGAACAATTTGAACCAGATATACCTGAATCAAAGAAAACATTTTAAAATTTTGATACCCATGCAACACACCAAAATTGACCGTTCACCATTTGTACAGTTTTAACCCATAACTCCCAAAAACTAATCTGCCATAGATAGTGTAAACTAACCTTTTTGGAATCCTTGTACCAGACAGACATCATGGTTGACTTTTCAAATATTAATCGGAACATTAAATTTTGACCCATGTTAGACTTGAACTCAACCTGGGGTCCCTTAAGCATGTTAAGGGGGTTGGAAGTGCATTCCATGATTTTATGGATTATCAATTGCCTAAAAGTACCTGTGTGCAAAATCACAATTTATCCGGAAGCGACACACTCGTTCATTACAGTCCCCTGCTAATGCATGATTTTATTATCCTGGTGAGGATATACAGCAAGTAATCAAGCCAATACAGCAAGGGTGCTCCACACACATTTTACAACATTGTAGTCATTGTAATATTTGTAAGATAACTTACGACAGTGATCTCTTTGTACGAGCACAAGCGCATTATTGACCCGTGTACCATGTGCCTTGTCCATGCTGCTAGAATCTTCCTCGTATCCACTCCGATAGGTGTGCCTCCACACCATTTCTTGTAACGTTCTTGACAAAAGTCAAACTCTACTATTGGCGAGGACCAGACCCTTGGGGTTTCCTGAATATAGAGTCGGGAAAGAAGAAGGAAGCAAAATACACAATAAATACAGGAAATTAGTTCTGCTATCTTGGTCATAAATTGAATTGTGAATTAACAAAAACAAACTCTGTGCAAGTATGGAATCATTATGAATGGAACGGGGAATGCACATTTTTTTGACCCGATTAGGAGCCACCGATGCAGGATACAGGAAATATCTAGTCAGTAAATTGAGGCGATTAACCAATGATATTACTAGGATCTTCTTGATGGTATGATAATATTAGGTATTGGGTTTGGCTGAACCCGGAATGGCGCTAAACACAATAGTGGTAATTCCCCATATCAGAGAGGTACCTAACCTGATAAATATATTTATAATAACTGTTCTTTATTAAAAACAAGTATTTTTGTTTTTATTTTGTAACTAAAGTATTAGAATTCCAATTTTCTCGCATAATGCATAGAAGAAAACAAGCATACATGGTAAATGGAAGTAAGCAGTCAATGACCTAATGTGTAGTACGTGGTAAATATGCTGGCTGACCTGATCCAAAAATATACCTGGTAGGCGGTATCCTTTGATCTCTTCTTAGTAGTATGACAAAATTAAATAATAAATTGCACAAGCTATGACAATATGTCACGAGTCAACATATAAGAAATACCTCTGGAACAAAAATCCATAGAATGCAATTTTCGACCAAAAATCATCATATAGACGCAAACACGCTTTCCATCTTCGTACAAATTAGGAATGCCTGTATTGTAGCACACGCAACTCCATCAATATTTTAATGCGTTTTCTTACCGGCTGTCGTTCAATCTATAAATAATAAATTCTTTTCATATGCTACTTTCTGGTACCATTAATTTGATTGTGTAAATGCCCGGCACAGCATCGCTCTGTGAATACACAAGATGGAATAACAATTTATGCTAAGTCTTCGGTTCACTTGGTTGCTAACCAAACACTTATGTGGAAAACGGGCTATAATTGTTGTTTCTATTCCCATCTAAGACTGTATGATTATATGCAATGCAATATTCATATAGAGAATGGTTTTCTTACCATGATATTAAAGGTACTTTTCTTACTTTCAAACTCAATTCTACTATTTAGTTTGATAGAACTAAAGATTTTTGTGCAAGGAGGAAACTTTACATACTGTATGATAATCACTATGAGTTACAATATGCTCATCCACCAAGGACACAGTTCAGTGGGTTGTACTTGTACATGCATTGATATGAACTGACCTTGTGTGATCTGGGTAACATATATCATACCCAAAAACCAGGGGGTGTATTTTCTAAATACACTGGTAAATGAAGGTACTGAGCTGTGCCAAGGGAACTGAGATTTTGCATGCTCATAGTGGATACTTTATTGTCTCTTGCTTTTTATGAGTCACATTCAAATTTCAAATATATTGTTTTCTTTTAAAATACAAAGTACATACTAATATGTTAATTTTAAATACAGTTTAAAATACAATGTGATGAAGGAGGTACAATGAAAAGCAATACCTGATAAACTTCCTCGTCAAAGCAAAATTTCTGGAAAGTTTCAGGTCATAGATGTGAGCATGCTGGTATATGCACTTTGTTGCGATATGTTAATTCCTCAAAATTAAAATAAAAATCCCTCTTATCATAAATGTAGACTTATGGCAACACATTGCCAACCCTCTCTGATTGTGTATGGCAATGGTATAGTGCCAACTCCTGGTAGGGTCCAGCTCTTGATAGTAATGGGAACCAGCAAAATTTTGGAAATAAACAAAATTGACCAGCCACAGACATGCTTGCTTTGAATTTGAATTAAGTTTGCAATCTAATTGGAGGTATACTTATGTCCGGGTAATATTTTGAACTTCTGCTTGATTCTGAAATTCATTGAGAATGGATCATATTATCAAGGGAGCTGACATTGGAATAACTGGAATCAATAATGATGGGAAGATTACTTTTACTTATGACAAAAGAAATTAAACCAAGAAACAATAAGGGCAACCTAATTTGATTGGGTGTGAACTGAGTCCCTCTACCAAGTCTACTTTTGAGTCTCTACTTTCTGGCAGGAAAATTATTATTTAGATGCTCGGAGTATTCTTTCCACACCACACCTAATTATAATGAGAGCAGAAATTAATTTAATCATAACTGGAATCAATAATGATGGGACAGTTACTTTTACTTATGGTTAAATAAATTAAACCAAGAAACAATAAGGACGACCTAGTTGACAGGAGTCTCTCTACCAAGTCAACTTTTGAGTCTACTTTCTGGCAGGAAAATTATTATTTAGATGCTTGGGACATTCTTTCCACAACACACATACTCACTGACTCACTCCATCATGCACACACTAACACACATAAACACACACATATAAACACACATAACATACTT